>JANHAO010014510.1:0-15406 GCA_026873985.1 Saraca asoca
GTGAAGGTGATTGTTAATGATATAAACTTCTGCACCAAAATGACACTAGTTGAGATCTGATAACTGGGCATTATCGAGATCTGTTAAGACTAGACGCTGGGGTATTTCTCATATGATGAGCAGCTGACCTCACAAGCTGAGATGTAAATGAGTTACATTTGAACACACACGTGGACATGACCTAGTTAGTTTGGAAAAATATAACTGATAATCATGATCTTGTCTGACTCACTTGAAGATGTTGTATAGAGCTACGTCAACGGTTAATCTCCAGTGGTGATCGCATGACTGATCCTTTAACTTGAGATTGAGGGATGTCTTTTACATAAAAGGTTATGCTTTGACTAAGTCAAACGTGACTCTAGTTATGAGGAACAATAAAGGCTTGTATTGAGTATTTCTGAAAATATAGTTAGGCATTGCCTAATCAAAATAGGATTCATTACCACTCTTCGGAGTTGATATCCATGGCCACTTAATGAATTAGTATGACTTGATAAATTCCTGGCCAGGATAGAATCGAGACTCTAATGGAATTTGAATGCTCGGATTCGTTTGAGTCAAATAATTCACGATGTTAAAAAACTATGATTGGTTATAGAGGTTGACTGGCATCCATACCCCTGACTGATCGGATATAGGTAATGAAAGGATTATATCATGCATTGTGTGCATGGTGATGTATACTAAGATCAGTCACAGACAGACTTGTCACCATTATTGACCCCGTCGAAAATTAGGTAGCTATAATGGCTTACTAGAGTCCGCTTATAGCTTATAGTCCAAGTGATTAATTTGGAGAAATTGATCATAAAATTAATTAGATTAATTTTATATGCCTTCAAATGGTTTGAAGGAAATTTTGGATTTTTGCCAATATTTTGGGGGCCTATTGGGTCACACGTATAACGGGGAACGATATGACCAAAGTTTGGACATATTTGATGTCCAGGGACCAAAGTGTAATTTGGTGGAAATTGTTGGGGTCGAATTCAAGTTTATGGAAACTTGAGGGATTGTTTTGTAATTAGAAAAAATTATTTTTTTATGCCCCAAACGACTCCGTTTTGGCCTAAGTGGTGCTGGCCAAAATGACATCGTTTTGCTTCTCTTCTTCCTTGCCCAAGAGGCCAAAATGTTCGGCCAGACCGTGAAGAGGGAGAAGGAGGAGCCGAGAAGAGAGAAGCCGTTTTCCTCCTTGTCGTGCGTTCGATAGTGGCTGAACCAAAAGGAGGAGGAAGAGTGTCCAAAAAGGAGTTTTTGGTGGCTTGAGCTCCTTCCCTTGACTTGGTTGAAGTGTTCGGCCAAGAGGAGAAGAGTTCTCCATTTTTGATGGTGACCGAAGGAAAGGGAAGGTGGCGCCGAAAGAGTTCCGGTAGGATCTCAGCCGATCATGGTCCATCTAGCTCTCAAAAGCTTACTAGAACAAGGAGAGGATCTATAAAGGCCGTGGGGAAGAGTTCTCTAGCGTAGATCTCCAATGGAGGCAGGACATGTGGACTGCTTGATGACTGGAGGATTCAATACATTCCGCTGCATTTTGAGCTGGATTAAAGGTTAGTTTAGCTCACTCTTGCTTTTAATTTGATGTATGTGATACCTTGGAACCTCAATCCAACGAATCTTAGGAGGTTTGTTTGGCCAAGAGCATGTTTTCCCCTTGAAATTTTTTTGAAATTTCGGCCTCCTGGAATAGAACAAACCTAACATCCAGGTGGTCATATGGGTCACTGCCCCATTGTATGGCGGGATGTAGGGGATCTTAAATCTATGAGGAAGAGGTTCCATTTGGATCTCCTTAGCAAATGGGGCCTTTTCCTCATAATGATCTTGTAGGTCTCGAACCGCAGGTCATTGTTTGAGCTACCTCACCTTTTGTATAACTCTTAAATCGTAGGGTCGTGAGTCTCGAGTCGATAACCAGAGGATCGATGGCTCTCTAAATCCTTTAGTCATAGAAATGGCGGTCATGATCTGAAACCTTGCATGCAATCTGACTTAAGCTTTCCTCTCATTGCAACTTCTCATGTCGCTGATAGCTTTCATCATTGCTCTTGTGAACTTGTAGAGTCTCTTCAATCGTGAATTGTGCGAGTGAACAAACCTAGCTCTATGATGCTCTTCTCTAAAAGGTTGCTCCTACTGTGCTCCTAGCTGTCGGGGTCCCCTTCCGGGTGCTGTAGCTTCAACTTGTTTCTACGTGCCTTAGGCCTGTGCATAAGCCAACGCCTTAACAACATCGACTAACTCTTTCAGTGTGTATTCAAGTACCTTTTGATGCTGACATTATGCATGGACTCTGTCATTCTCAAGAACGACAAGTTGATGAGGAGTTATTGGTGCCATATTGGCAACAACATCCGTTGCAGGGGCAGTAGAGGTGCCCGTAGCGGGGAAGGTAGAGCTGCCCAATGTTAACCCTTGCTATGTTATAAGACCATCTGGTTGGCCAACAATGACACAGGTACTCGTAGCAGTTCTCTTACCATTGTAGCTCAACAGTGAATTAAAGAGAAAAGATGCAGTAGGGGGCCTTCTTGTAGCACCAAAATATTGACAATAAAATTTAATTCTATGGACCCAAATCTTAGTCAACAGAAACAGTCCTTGAAATCCCCAAGCTGCAAGTAGAGAAATGCAAATAGAAATAGGAAAATAAAGAGAAAAGGGAGGAAGAACAATGAACACCAAAGCTTTTAACGTGGTTTGGCTAAAGCCAGTTTGGCTCCTACATCCATGGTGATTTTATTTGCTATAAACGATGGTTTCTCTATTCAATCGGACAGAGTTACAGTGTTCTCTCACTATTTTTACAGAGTTTCTATATATATATATATATATATATATCTCTATATCCATGTTACAATGATCCCCCCTTATTTATAGAGACTGAGGGGGTTAGAAGAGTAATTTTATAGTTTGTAAATCTATCATATCAACTATTGTGGGCAATTAATGCTAGGCAGCTCTCTATCGACCTGTGGGAGGCTGATGCATAAGTTTCAGGAACTAATCTGTCAGCTGGGAGAATGTGCCTCTGACCACTGATTTGGCTTAAACGCTCAGCATCTAAGTTTCGGGGGTATCCTGCTCTAGCAACTTAAATTCACGCTATGCAATCTGCGTGCTACGCGAAACGAACCTGCCTCCAAGCTTAGCCAGAACATGCCTTCCAAGAGATGGACAAAGATTTGCCCTGTCTTAATGAACTGGAGCTCGTCACTTAACGAGTTTGAGGTCACTACTTCGACCTCGTCCAGGGCTCTAAGTATGCGACCAGCTATCTAGCACTCTTATTATGCGATCCCAGCTCTGGGCCTCTCTAGGTCAGGCTAGTCCTTTATTGGGACTTGGCTAACCTATTTTGTACTGTTCGAAAATCATCCATAACAAGTACTGACATTAGGTAAGGTTAATATTATAAAAAAAAATGGGAAAGATGAAAATTCTTTTCCACTCTGGGATGGTTGTTTAGTTCCCATCAACTTTGTAAATTTGAAATTAAAGCATTAAAGTACAAAAAACTTAAAATTTGCACTCATTATTTATTTAATTAACTATTTTATTTAGTTGGATAATTTTTCATTAACTTTTTAAATAAGAACTATGATATTATTATATGTTAATTTATCATATTATTTTTGTATACAATTTCACAGTCATTTTTCATGTATTTAATTACATATTTATATATTTAATTTATTTTTATTAATTACATAATACAAAAAAACAAGCATGTGTTTAACAATATTATGATACTTATTTAACAAATTGATGAAAAATTATGTAATTAAATAAAGCAGTTAATTATATAAACAATGGATGTTCATTTTACAATTTTATATACTTTAAGACTTTTATTTCAAAATTTGAAAGTTTATACTGATATAATCCAACCACCCAAAAATTGAAAATTATTTTTTACAGTTTTATTATTGAAAATATAAATTTAGATTAAAAATTTTAAAATAAATATAAATAAATTGAGATAATAATAAAATAAAGTAATAGACGTTAATTTTTAGTATAAAAAACTTTCAGTATAAAGGTAAAAAACACCAATTAAAGAAAATAAATTGAAAACAATTTTTTAATTTGTTTTTTAATTTTACCTCTATGTCATACTTATATTATTATTTATTTTATATTTATGAAAATTTTTTAAGTTTTATAATTATAATTCTGTTATACAATGTTTTTTAATACTTTTATTATTAATTAAATTGTTTTTATATTTTTGTTTTAAAAATTTTGTTAAACCTAAATGCAATTATTTTTATTGATAAATTTGTGTAAAATTTATATATTGACAATATTTAATACACGTTAACTCATTAAACTAAAATTAAGAGTTATTTTAAATTAGTTTAATACATATATTAAACCTATTAGTCCAAAAGCAAAAATGAAACAATCTGAGGTGTATACATAAATATGATCATAAAAGTGTACCACATTAAATAAAAATATTTAATACCATTTTATGTCAACTTTTGATTAGTAATAAAATGGAAGTTTAATGATGGATTAAAGTTGAGCAATTGACATATTAAGAGAATCAAAATTGAGTATTTTAAATTAAGCAACTAAAATCATTTTATTTACATTTTAAATAAGGAACTCTTAAGGAGAAAATATACTTTACCTTTAAAATTTGTATTTAGGACAAAGTACCTCTAAAATTTATATTTGGGATAAATTAGCCTTATTAAACTTAATGTTTTATTTAATTGTTTCACTTTTTGAAATAGTTCATAAGATTGAAATGTTCGATTTTAAACCTCAGATATAATTTATCCCATAGATAAATTTTAGGTAAATGAAATGTATTTTAAAAAAAAAATTGATTCAATTATTTATAAATAGATTCAGTTAAAATTTAATTGTAACGGCTTAGAAGGTTTTGATAAAGCATATCTATCCAATGCATCTGAAGATGCTTTTGGAGACCACATGTTGTCTGCAAAATCTCTTTCAAGAGAGGGACCCAATTAGGGAAGCAAGGTCTTTTAAGGAATAAAAAGAGAGAATGAGAAAGGCAGCAGCAAGAAGTGTTGAATCAAATATGGTTTTGTGGTGCTAAATGAGAGAAAAAGAAAGAGCAATGATGATAATGAGCAGTCAGTGTTTGGTACCAATCTAGAATCTTTATCTGAAACAACAGAAGAAGAAGAAGAGGAAGCTAACAGCAGTAGATCATCTCACAACCAGCTGAAACACTCTCCTCTACTACTAAAGAAGAAGAAGAAGAGGCAGCTAACAGCAGTAAATCATCTCACGACCAGCTGAACCACCCTCCTTCTTCTACTACTACTTCCTATCTTCTTCCCATGTATGCTTTCTATCTTTCTCTCCAAACCACCTTAATCTGCTTTTTTTTTTTTTCTGTTGATTCTCCTATACACATAATAACTCGCCATGAATTCTTTAGAAAACTTTTCTCTTTCTGATTTCTTTTTCTTCATCTTGTGCTTTGTTTCCATCCATTTTCCTTTTGTTTTTTGTATGACCAAATTTTGTAAAGTCTTTTCTTTTCGCTGATGGTTTTTTTCAAGGGAGGCTTACTTATTGTGTCATATATCTTTCTCATTTTGTTGTGTTTTCTCACCTTTTTCCACAATACTTAACCTCATTATTAGGCCTTGAAGCCATTTTCAGATGTCATTTTGGGTAGTTTCCTACTCCAAATGGCCATTTAATTGTTTTCCTACCCTCCTCTATTTCTCAAGCAGATTTGAAATATTTAATCTCCATTCCTCTTTTATAAATTATCCTCTAAGCATCAATATATATATATATATAATTCAAAAGGACATGTCCTCCTCCTCTTTATTCCTTACTTATCAAACACACAAAAGGGTAAGAATTAATTTTTCATTAGCATATTCTTAATCATCTTCTATAAAATTTTAAAATTTTATTTTCACCCCCATCTTCTTAAAATTTTTTTTCATATATGTTATTTTAGTGGTTGGAATCAAAGCATCTATATATGATGTCCTCTTAACAAAACCTGTTACCTTCTCTTTCTTTTCAATATATATGTAAGTTTGAATTAATTAATTCAATTTTGGATTGCTTATTGGTTTATGATGTGGAGCACGTCCAAACAAAAAGTATGTAGCCATGCAATATTTATAATTTTGTACAAAAAAATTACTGTAAATTTTATCAATAAACTTGTATATATGATCCGTAACAAAATTTTCCAACTAAACTTACAAAAATATGTAATGTGATCCACTTTTTTTTAATTTAGTTAAAAAATAGGAACTACTGACGTAAATAAATATATTAAAAATTACATAAAAAGGGGGAAAACCCCTGGCTAATTTATTTGTTTATTTGTTTGTTTGTTTGTCATCATGTCATACTTCATCAGGTCCAATTACGAGCTTGCTGAACTAACATGGGAGAATGGCCAACTAGCCGTGCATGGGCTTAGCGGGCTCAGTCCCTCGGCCCCAACAAAGCCCACTTGGGGTAGGGCCGGTGATACCTTAGAGTCCATTGTTCATCAAGCTACATGCCAATATCAAAATCCATATTCAACGGCACCAGACCCAGCGCCCGCCCCCGCCCCCGCCCCCACCAGTATATGCTCCACCCTAGCATCCTCCGGCGGGAAATGGGGTGAGAATTCTTGCCAGCCGCAGGCGGTGCCGACGCTGACGAGGAAGCGGGGACGGTCGGAGTCCGATTACTTCAGAAGAAATATTACTAGCTGTAAAAGTAACATTTTAGAAGAATGTGACCCGAGTGCTTGTGGAAGTGCCAGTGCCACATTTTGCAGGGACAATGACACAACTATGATGACGTGGGCTTCTCTTGAATCTGGTCAGAGCCTGAAGAACAAAACTTTCAACGACGATTCTGCTTGTCACGGTGGATCGGTAACTTAATTAGCTTTCAAGTTTAAAGTTAATTTGCGTATATTTAAAAGCAAATTCAGATTGAACATATATCTTCATAGTCAAGAAGGAGGACCTAACTAACTATATGATTCGAAATTTACAGGAAAACCGTGATAACCAAGACGAAGACAGGGATTCCAAGGTAGACATAGGCCCTTCTAATTCAACTAAACGTAATCGAACTGCTGCCATCCATAACCAATCTGAGCGGGTAAGAGTCTGTGTTTAAATTCGATTTACTTCCAATTTAAAATTTTCCATATTATCTATAAACAAAAAGTTGTTTTTCTTTTTTCTGTTTAACATATATGCCAAATTATTTTTCCAAATTCTGAGTACAGAGGAGGAGGGATAGAATTAATCAGAAGATGAAAGCCTTGCAAAGGCTGGTGCCTAATGCCAGTAAGGTGAGAAAAAGCACTTTCCAATTTATGTGTCTGAGAGTAGATGTCTTAGTTTATATTTGGAGAAATTACATTCAGATTATTAAATGGTCAATTTGTAAAATCGATTTTCCTGTAAATCAAGCAATACTTAAAAGTAATGTTACACTCATTCATTCTGAGCCCACCTGTTGGAATTCTGCATAGTTGGCAATTTTGTGCACTGAAAATTATAAATTTACGCACACTGATCATTTTTCTTAATACTCCATTGATATGAGATATGTTGTTGTTAAATTGGCTAAATTTGCAGAATGACAAAGCCTCAATGCTAGATGAAGTGATTGAGTACTTAAAACAACTTCAAGCACAGATCCAATTGATGAGTATGAGAAACATGCCCCAGATGGTGATGCCTTTGTCCTTGCAACAACAGCTTCAGATGTCTATGCTAGCAAGAATGAATGTTGGACTTGGCTTGAGCATGGGAATGCTTAATATCAACCCCATGGCGGCTCGCACGGCAGCTCAGCCAGTTGCAGCTCCTCCTGCTGCCGCTACCTCATTTGTTGCTCCTCCTTTTATGATGCCTTCATTGATTGAAGCACATGCTCTTGCTTCTCTACCACAAAAGCGTGAACCTTCCCCTTCAAGCACCAATTCCTCAGTTCCTCTGCCTGATCCTTATGGCACTATTCTGGCGCAAGTATGTGAAAGTTATTGAACATTACATTATTACTGATTGCCTCCGAAAAAATTTCTTAATACAGGATGATCATAAAAGTAGGTCTCACTAGAACTCACGAGATTCTTAGATTTGATTGTTTGTTTATCTTTTCTTCTAAAATAAAAAAGTTCACTTAACTCGTAAGATAGAATCTTATTCTCTTCTAATTTCATTCACTATGCAGTCCAACCATGATTATATTATACAGATGCAGCCTTACTTTGATGATTTTCCTCTTAATTATGCTTGTTTAAAAGTCCCTTTCATTAATTATTGACTGAGACTATACTGCTGCAGTCAATTAATATGGACATCCTCAACAACATGGCAGCACTTTACGGGCAACAGATCAGTCAGAACAATCAGGCCATGAGCAGCCAGTCCCAACAACGCCATGGGCAATAGGGTGTTGAGAAATGCAATACTTACTTATAAAAGTGTTAATGATGAGGGAAACAAACCTATGAGATGAATTAACTGTAAGTTTTATATCCAGGAATAAACATCCTTGTTAGAGAATATTGATGTTGTGCAAAGATCTTCAATTACTTAATAAATAGTATTTTCTTTTCTGTAATGTCTTAATCCTTGTTAACTTTTAATGTAATAGAGAAACTAACATTCAGTGAAAACTAGTTCAAATAGTCATTCATAACTAAAGATTTCTTATGACATTGTGAATCCAAATCTCCTTAGTAGTATTTCTAAAAAATTCTCTTACCATTTCAATAAGTGCTTTGACAAAGACACTTCTAAAATAGAGATTACTATCTCCAAACTCATGCTGGCCGAAAATAATTGAACAATCAATTCCAGCTTGTCAAAAGAAAGACAACATTAAAATTGATTATATATATATATATATATATATATATAAATAGCCATGCACGTATACAGCCTTCATAAGCAAGGTTTGCATTAAAAAATAAAAGATTAATAAAAATTTTAATCCTTATAATTTTGTTGAATTTATAATTTAATTTTTATGATTTTATTTTATGTAATTATATCTTAAAATCTAAAATAATTTATAATTAAGTCTTTACCGTCAACTTGCATTAAGTATAAGCAATAGAATAACTTAGAATTTAATTGAAATTCATTTTTGTAATTCTTTTTTTTAATCAATAATTTCAAAAAATGTTTAATATTTTTAATACTTATTAACATGAGAATTCTTTTTTCTTCTTGTAATAAAAATATTAAAAATAATTTTTTATATGATAACTAAAAATTAATAAATAAATTTTAATAAAATAAATATAATAAGTTAATAAAAATAAAATATCAATATATAATTTAATGAATACATAGAATTCTATTAATTAAATTTAATATTAATTAATAATAAAAATTTAATTATAAATAATTTTAAATTTTAGAATATAATTATATAAAATAAATTCTAAAAATTAAATCCTCTCTTATCCCAAAAATCAAAAAGGACCCCACTCTGACTCAAGGTGATGTCACATGGCAATAGTAGGAGCTAGCCTTATCTTGTAGTCCAATTCCTGATATTAACTGGCGTCACATGATGCTTCAAAATGACTGGGGTCTGTCGGTTTCCCCTTTGGCAATGCCGATGGGACAAGTAAACAGACAGATATACATATTCTCGTATGTCTCGGCTGTTTCACCAAAACCACACAGCCAGTAATGTCCAATTGAGATGTTATTGTTTCAGTGTGATAAACAAGCAGAACGAAGGTATCACAATAGGCTAAGTGCTTCCTGCATCCATCATATAAGCTAACTGTATCCGTCAGCATTTAGTACCCTGCAGGCAAGGCAATGTTTTATATATATATATATATATATATATATATATATAAAAGACAAAGAGTGATTTTCTTATTTTTGCATCCTTGTGTTTGATTTATTTCATTCTGTTAACCGAGATAGAAAGAATGCAAAGCCATACCAGCCTAGTTCAGGCTGTTGAGTGTGTATATACATATATATATATAAATTAGATTTATAAAAGAGTAAGAAACAGACTAAAATATTCTTGATAGAAAGAATGCAAAGCCATACCAGCCTAGTTGAGGCTGTTGAGTGTGTATATACATATATATATATATATATAAATTAGAAACAGACTAAAATATTCTTAATAGAAAACTACCCTCTTATACAATACTCCCCTTTAAGCTTGAGTATATATGTTACTCATGCATGCTCAACTTATTATAAATATAATTGACTCTATTCTCATTAAAAATTTTAGTAAAAACATTAGTTAGTTGTTCTCCAGTCCTAACATGTTTTGTAGAGATAAGACTTCGTTGAATTTTTTTTGTAATGAAATGGCTATAAAAAGAGAGAAAGAGAGAAAATATCAGAAGTCGTGCTTAATAATGAGTCAGGTATATACATTTATATTGAAGATATGTAGATAAAATAGAATCCTAATATATTTATAACTTCTTAACGTATCTAGACTTGCTACTTATCCTACATAAACTTATCACTTATCTATTCCTAAACTTATTACTAGACTAACCTATTCACTAACACTCCTCCTCAAGTTGAAACATAAATATCAAACATGTCTAACTTGTTACAAATATCATTAACCCATTTTTCTAGAAGTGCTTTAGTAAATAAAGCAACAAGTTGATCCTCAGTTCTAATATGTTAAGAGCAATAACTCTTTCCTAGAGTTTCTGCATAACAAAATGACAATTACCCTTTATATGCTTTGTTCATTCATGAAAAACTGAATTTGTAGCAATGTGAATGATGGCCGGTTATCACACCATAATTGCATAATTCTGGAGGACTGAATCCCAAGTTAACGAACAAGGTAAGAAATGTACACAAGCTTTAGATATAACATGAGTCATAACCCGATATTTAGATAATGCACTTCACTAAGATATAACAGTTTGTTTCTCACTTTTCTAAGACAAAATTTCCACCAACAAACATACAATATCTTAGAGTAGATCTTCGGTTATAGAACATCATACCCAGTCTACATTAGAAAAGCCTTCCATTTTACAATGGCCATGATTTTTCTACAAGATTCCTCGCTCAGGTGCCTTCATCATATATTTTAATATATGAATAATTGCATCACAATGAGAGATTCTTGGAGAATTCATGAACTGGCTTACTACATTTACTGGGAAAGAAATGTGAGGCTTGGTGATAGTAAAATAGTTCAATTTTTCCACTAACCATTTGTATCATTATGAGTCTTCTAGTAGTTCCTTGTATTCCAATCCAAGCTTAACATTTGAAATCATTGGGGTATCACATAGTTTGGTCCAAAGCAAACTTATTTCATTCAAAAAATCAAGCACATATTTTCTCTGTGACAAGAAAATTCCTTGCTTATTTTGAGCAATCTCAATACCTAAGAAGTACCGAAGTGCTCTTGGGTCCTTAGTTTGAAATTTCGTTTGAAGATTAGTCTTCAATTTTGAAACACCCAAACTATCACTGCCAATAATCACAGTATCATCCACATAGACAGTCAAAAGAATACAACTATAATTTGATTATTTATAGAAAATAGAATGATCATGATCACTTTTTTACATCCCAAATTTCATGACCACATCACTAAATTTTCCAAACCAAATTTGAGGAGACTATTTCAATTCGTATAAAAACTTCTTTAACCTACACATTTTATTTTTTATATTCCTCTTGAGCAACAAAACTAGATGATTACTCGATATACACTTTCTCAAGTAGATCACCATAGAGAAAAGCATTCTTCACATCAAGCTGATGAAGAACCTAGTTTTGAGAGATAATAAGAGAGATGAATAAATGAACGGAAGTAATCTTGGCCACAAAAGAAAAAGTTTCAGAATAATCGATATCATAAGTTTGAGCATACCCTTGGTCACTAAGCGAGCTTTCAATCGAGCAACAAGACCATCAAAAATGGAAATTACTATACAAAAAATAGGCTGTAGCAACCGTATTTGCTCAAAACACCTTAGGCACTTTTATTTGAAACAAGAAAGCACAAGCTACCTCTAATAGATGAAATTTTTTTTTTAGCTACTCGATTTTGTTACAGAGTAACTATACAAGATAATTGATGAATTATACCTTACTGTGACAAATAAGAAAAACATTTTACTGAAAAGTATTCTTTAGCATTATCATTTCAAAAGTTGCTTATAAATGTTTGGAATTGATTTTTAATTTTAGCATGAAAAGCACAAAAAATATCAAACAATTCTGGTCAATTTTTCATCAAATAAAGCTAAGAAACTCTTGAATAATCATCAACAAAAGTAACAAAGTAACGATAACTAAATATGGAAATAATAGGATAAGGACCCCAAACATCTGAATGCACTAACTCAAAAAGAGATGCAACCCCATTTATTAGCTGAAGAAATATAAGGTTGACGATGTTTTTTAGCAAATTGACATGACTCACAATTTAAAGTAGAAGTAGAACTCAAACTAGGATACAGGTTCTTTAAAGATGCTAAACAAGGATGACCTTTGTGACAATGTAACTGATATGGAGTGAGGGTAACATATGCATCAATTGGCTAAGGAACTTTTTCATCAAGCGCATACAACCTATCAAATTCGTATACTTTATCAAAAATCTTTTTCATCAAAAGATCATGAAAAATACAATAACTAGGGAAACAGAAAACATCATAATTATAGGTATATGTTAATTAGCTAACAGAAGGTAAATTGAATGGGAACTTAGGAAGACATAAAACATTGGATAATGAAATATTAGGTGTGACATTAACTATACCACTTTTAACAACAGAAGCAGTAAACCTATTAGCTAAAGTAATGTGAAAGGCAAGGAGTTGTGAAAAGAAAACAAGATACCTGTATTACCCGTCATATGATCATTAGCACCTGAATCAATGACCCATCGTGCATTGGAAATAGAGAGGCACGCAGTAGGATTACCTGTTTGAACCATAGTGGTAGTGGACTGGATGGATGATGATTGCTAAGAGGCCCAGAGTTGAAGATATCAAGCATACTCCTCTTTAGATATGATTATTCCACCACTAGGCTTAGATTTTGGTGCAGGAATACGAATTATAGTATGTGCAAATCTAGGTGGTGTTTTTTTTTTTAATTTGGGATAGTTTCTCTTGATTTGACCAGGTTCTTTACAATAATGACAGATGTAGGCATTATTAGGATCATGCCTCCTTCCTTTTCCTCTTGTACAAGAGCCATGGCCTATTGGATCCTATCAAAGTAGATGACTCACTTGGAGTTATAGATTGAGAAGACACATCTCTGACATTTCAAAGAATACAAAAGAACGTATTTACTCGCGTGAATGGTTTAGAACTATTCAGGATTTGTTAACGAGTAGTATTAAGTTCAGGGGGTATAACCATCAGAAAACATAAAGCTCCCAATTGTTACCATTGAGTCCACATCACCTCAATATCCGTAGTGATAGAAATAAGAGCATTCCACTATTCAAAGAAATGATTAGCATCAAAATATATTTGTGAAACTTTTCTATCGAACTGAAACAAGGACATGTATAAATCATATATCTAATGCAAATTATCTTTTCTTGAGTACAACCTCTTGAGGAAAGTCCACAAGTCCTTAACTATTTAGCAATGAACAATATTATCCTCAACTTTACTTGCCAAGATATTACACAAGAGGCCAAACAAACATCAATCTTCCACCATCCAATTAACATTAGTGTCGTTTGTAGGAGGATCCGAAATAAAGTGATCTGCTTTTTCAATCTCCTCAAAGAAATATTTAACAACTATTTTTCAAGCAAGATACTATCTATCTTATGCATCTAACTTCCAATCAGTAATTCTAGCAAGCATTGGGATTAGATCTGAAAGAGGGTTTTGCATTCTAAGTTTTCTTCATCCCTAGAGGTCAGATTTTCATTTTTGATACTCAAATTAGAAGTGAGATCAGCCATCACAGATTTTTCAACTAGAAAAAATAGCACCAAAATTGCTAAAAAAAGTAACCGAAGATCCGACCACACAAGGAGTTGTGCCGACTGCCAGAGAAGCTGTAGAAGGAAGTGTGTCACTAGAGAGCACCTCACACACTACCATGCATTACCGGAATTCTTTGCATGTGGTCCTCACGCACCTCTTAGAACAGAGAGTGTGTGCTACACATACTGCCTAAAGAGGCCTATCGTCCACCGGTCTACTACCCTTTCAAACCAGATTTATGTTTCTCTGCCTCATACACTTTGAATCCCTCTGGATAGGTCTAAACTCCTGTGCACATGCTTCTAGATAGATCCAATTTTTTGTCAAAATTGGTGACTACTAGTTGTCACAAATACTGTATCCAAACGTTGTATACTTACTACCAAACATGCAATTTGAAAATTATCGTCAGATAGAGACTGTCGTGACTCACTATATCAAAAGAAAAAAGAAAGAGAAGAAGCAAGAGAAAGATTGAGTTTTGTTCTGTTAGGTTAGGAAGTGAGAAAATATCTAGGATTTAGAAGGTTCTAGATACCATGTTAAAAGAGAGAGAAAGAAGATATCATGAAGTCATGCTCAATAATGAGCTAGATATATGTATTTATATTGATGATATATATATGAAATAGAGTTCTAATAGTTTTATAATTTATTGACCTATGTACACTTATTACTTATCCTACATAGGCTTATCACTTATCTAATATTAAGCTTATCACTTAACTAACCTATTCACTAATGATGACAATCAATCTCTATATACTTGATTCTTTCATAAAATACCGGATTTGAAGTAATATAGATAACAGCTTGATTATCACACCATAAATTCATAGACAAAAGCTACTAGAAACCAATTTCACTGATCAGTTGGTGCAACCACAAGAGCTCATAAATGGTTTGTGCCATTGCATAGTACTTTGATTCTACACTTAATTTTGCTACAATACTTTGCTTCCTACTCTCCTAAGAGATTAGATTACCACCAACAAAAACACAATAACCTGTGGTTAATCTCCTATCTAGTGATGACCCTACCTAGTCTACATTAGAAAAACCTTCTACCCTATAATAACCATGATCATTATAGAGTATCCCACGTCCTGGGGCCTCTTTAAGTATCTCAATATACATAGTACAGCTTCTTAATGGGTAATTCTAGGTGATGACATAAACTGGCTTACACACTCACAAAAAAAAAGTAATGTTTAGACGAGAACTGTGAGATAATTTAGTTTACCAACCATCTTTGTATATCTTTTAGCTGTTAGGTTTGTTCTACTCCAAGAGGCCAAAAATTTCAAAAAAAATTTAAGGGAGAACATGGCCATGGCTGAACAAACCCATCCAAGATCCGTTGGATTGAGGTTCCAATGTATCATATACATTAAATTAAAAGCAAGAGTGAGCTAAACTAACCTTTAATCTAGCTCC
>JANHAO010014511.1:0-15282 GCA_026873985.1 Saraca asoca
GCTAAATTCTGATTAGATTCATTAATCAATTTCAAGGATTCTTATTTTTGGTTTTAAGCCTGAGAATATGATTAGCAAATTGAATTAATATTTAGCAATCAAGGATGTATTAATTTCAAGTGGTTCCTTTGGCTGGTTGCTTTCTATTTGTGTTTTTAGTTTCTGTTTTAGTGTAGTTTATGTTAGATTTAGTTTCTGCCAACCCCCCCATTTACAGCTCTAAATATCATTGATAAAATCATCCTAACATGGTCCTTGGGTTCGACTAGGGTTGCCTATGCTACAAGTTAGTTTAGGTAGCTTTAATTTATAAATTTCTAATTCGATTCGTCTCGACATGTGTGATCACCCTATGATAGGTGCCAATGTCGGTACAGTTTCTTTCATCCTGTAGTAGTTCGTGGCTCCTAGAACCGATGAAGCTTAAACTTGGCAACAATGCCAAGAAGCACTTGACTGGCGTCAGGAAGCACTTGAGAATACCATGAAAGAGCTGACTGATATGGTCAAAGCATTGGCCTAGGTGCACACCCAAGGTGCACCAAGGCAGGGTGAAGTTGTCACACCTGAGGGTGGATATCATCAACCAGGGCCTCAGCGAAAAGAGCAAGCCAGGATTAAGTGTCACCGAGTTGGTTCGCTCCATTCATCTAATCCGGAAGGACAAAGGACATGATCAATAGGTAAAAGCTTGTACCGAGGCAAGAGCTCGCATAAGATTAATTGTGAGCAAGAGACAGATCGTAACTCATCTAGCCGTGAGCACAACAGGAAGCATAAAACCTCTGACCGCCACTCTTATAGCAAGCGAGATAAAAGGGGTTGGTGAACTTCCAGTCACTAGTCTAAGTCTTGAGACCCAATGGACGAAGAACTACTCCAAAGGATGAAGCAGTTGGAAAAGAACTCTACGTCCCAGGGGAACTGAGAATCCCATGAGGAGAGAACTCCGCTCTCTAGCCAAATTGAGACAGAGCCCCTTCTTCGTAGATTTAAAATTCCAAACATCTCCTTTTATAATGGGGATAGCGATCCCTACAGCCATTTGGACGCCTTCAATGTCCAGATGGACTTGCAAACTTCTAATCTGTTAGTGAAGTGTCGAGTCTTCCCCACCACGCTTGGAGGTACCATAGACATGGATCAGAAGTCTCTCAGCTCACAGCATAAGGAGTTGGGAGGAATGCTAAAAGAAATTCCTCAACCAGTATAGGGCCCTAAAGAGGTAACTTGCCCTGTCCTGCCACTTAGTGACAGTCTTTTAGCAGCAAGACGAGTTGCTCAAGGACTATATCACCAGGTTTCGACGTGAGGTTAGTAATGTGGAAAACCAGATGGATGAGAGCATCCTCACGACAATATTGGCTGGACTCCGAAAGGATGGGAAATTGTATGAGGACATATACAAGTCCCCCGTACAGAGCCTAGGTGAATTCTACGAATGGGCTGTCAAGGAGATCCGATAGGAAGAAACTTTCAATCCAAAAAAGTCAAACAGGAAGGAGGAGGCAAGCACCTCCAACCGAGGTAAGAAGAGAAGTGGAGGTGGGACCAACAAAGAAGGCCAAAAGTGGGGCCTTGGAGGCCAAATCGCGAAGAAAGCCTAGAACGAACAGTTTCAACCTCGGGGTCACTACGATACCTATACCGTCTTGTCAGATACTCTAGACAGGATCTATGCGATCGAGAAGGACAATGAAGACTTCGGTAGACCCAAGCCCCTGAGAGCCCCTATTGAGAAGAGGAACCATAACAAATTCTGTGCCTATCACAGTAAAGTCGGGCATAAAATGTCAGATTGCTGGGTGTTAAAGGATGCCATTGAAGAGAGGCCACTTAAGAGACTATGTGGTGAGATCCCCGGGGCAGCGACCCCCACGTCCCTAGTAGCCTGCGTCGTAGCGTCACCAAACTTCAGAGCGTAAGGAAGCACCCTCCATGAGGACCATCTTCACAATACATGGTGGGCCTTACATTAGGGGCACTTCGAATCGATCACATGACTACTATGTGCGAGTAGCGGGCCGTGTCCTTCTAGCGAGTCATGTGGAATGTGAAAGGCTTGCCAAGAAGGCCAAAGTAGCTTTGGATAACATCTCATTCTTGGAGGAGGATGTGCAAGGAATTCATTATCCTCATAATGATGTGATTGTCATCTGAGTAAAGATTGACAACACTGAGGTGAGAAGGATAATGATTGATACTGGGAGCTCCATGAATGTGATGTACAAGGGTTGCTTCGACTAGATGAACGTGAGCACGAGTCACCTCGATCCTTCACCCAAGCCCCTTTACGGTTTCATGAGAGATAGGATACTCACAGTGGGGTGAATTAGACTCCTGTTCACCTTAGGGGACCCCGACAAGCAAGCAACTGTCATGGTAGACTTTCTGATTATAGATTGTCCCATGGCCTACAATGTGGTGCTGGGGTGACCCGTCATGAATGATTTTGATATGGTAACATCAACCAAGGCACTGACCATCAAGTTCCTAACCCCGAATGGAGTCGAATGTGTGCGAGGGGAGCAGCAAGTAGCCCGGCGCTGCTATAAGGATGCGGTTAAACTCAGAGTTCAAGGGAAGAAGGTGAATGTGGTGTCCGGGGGAAAACCCCAGGCAATGAGTATAAAAGGAGTTAGCCACGACCTTGACCCTCGTGAGATGGATGTTGTGCAAGCCACTGGACTAGTTGAAGAGCTCGAGGACATACGAGTAAGCAAGGCAGATGGAGAAAGATGCCTCAGGTTGGGAAAATGCCTACCACCCAATGTGAAAGTGCAATTGATGGGATTTCTCAAGGTAAATATGGACGTCTTTGCCTGGAACCATGAAGATATGGTGGGCATCGATCCGAATGTAATGTCACATAGACTGAATATCGATCCCCGGTGAAATCTGTTTGCTAAAAGAGAAGGCTAATGATAGCTGAGCATTACACGACACTGAAGGAAGAGGTGGATAGGCTCTTAGTGAATAATTTCATTCGAGAAGCGCATTACCCTACTTGGGTGGCCAATCCTGTCCTCGTAAAGTAAAAGAATGGGAAATGGAGGATGTGTATTGATTTTACTGACCTCAATAAAGTGTGGCCCAAAGATAGTTTCCCTCTACCGAGGATTGACCAGCTTGTAGATGCAATGGCGGGGCATGAGCTCCTCAGCTTCATGGACACTTATTCAGGGTACAATCAAATCCCAATGGTCATGTAGGACGAAGAGCATACCTTATTTATTACTGATCATGGGTTATACTGCTATAAGGTAATGCCTTTTGGGCTTAAAAAGCGGGGGCAACCTACCAGTGATTAGTAAACATGATGTTTCGAGAGCAGATTGGCAAAACCATGGAGGTATACGTTGACGACATGCTAGTAAAGTCCAAATAGCTCATCAATCATGTCTGTGACCTGAAAGCGATGTTTCAAACTCTGAGAAGGTATCAGATGAAGCTGAACCTGCACAAATATGCATTCGGAGTGGCCTCGGATAAATTCCTTGATTTCATAATCAATAATAAAGGGATCAAAACAAACCCAGAGAAAATCAGAGCACTCCTTGATATGCGTTCTCCTACTGATCCAAAGGATGTCCAAAGCTTGAACGACTAGATCGCTGTGCTCAGTAAATTCATTTAGAAGACAATGGATAAATGCATTCCCTTCTTCAACATCCTTAAAAAAGCGAAGAGATTCGAATGGACCCTGGAATATGAGGTTGCTTTTCAGGAACTCAAGTTGTACCTCAGATGAGTACCTCTCCTGTCCAAACCAAAAGAAGGTGAGAGATTAACTGTATACTTAGGAATATCCCAGTATGCCTTAAGTGCACCTCTAACACGAGAAGAAGGAAGAGCTCAACTCCCCATTTATTATGTAAGCAAGAGATTGCTGGATGTCGAAACAAGATACTCACCTATGGAAAAGCTCATTTGTTACTCGGTCATCACCTCGAGAAAGCTGCGACCCTACTTCCAAGCCCACAACATTAGGGTCCTCATGCAATTCCCGCTGAGACAAGTCCTACAGAAAACGAACACCTTAAGACGGATGCTCAAATGGGCAATAGAGCTCGCCCAGTTCGACATCAAATATAAGCTCAGATCAGCCATCAAGGGACAAGCACTGGCCAACTTCATTGCTGAATTCACAAGGCTCGTGCAAGAGGAGGTAGAAAATCCTGAGGCCCTGTGGTGGGAGTTATACGTTGACTGGTCGTCTAGTGACCAAAAAGCCGGAGCAGGGATGTTTCTCATAAGTCTAGAAGAACATAAAGTGTTCCATGCTCTAAGATTTGGATTTCAAGCCACTAACAACAAAACTGAGTACGAGGCCATGTTGGCGGGTTTGTGATTACCCAGGGAGGTGCAAGGTGAAAGATTAAAGATTTTCAGTGACTCACAACTCATCGTCTGCCATATGAAGGGTGAATACCAAGCTCAAAGGCCAAAGATGATGAGCTATCTCCAAAAGGTCTAAGAATTGTTAAGTTTCTTCCAGCAATATGAAATCAATCAGATTCCCCAAGCCCAAAATGTCCATAATAATGCTTTAGCTTATCTGTCCACCAATGAAGATTTTGATCTCATAGGAATAATCTTGCTAGAGCTCCTTCCATCTCCAACTATTGAGCAATACGATGTCGTGATGGCGATTGCTAGAGTACCTAACTCCTGGATGAATCTGATCTTGGACTACTTGCAGAATGAAAAGTTACCAAAAGATAAACTCGAAGCACGACATCTGTGAACTCGAGCAGCTAGATACTGCATCTGCGATGATGCACTTTACAAGAGAGGGTTCACAATCCCATTTTTTATGTGCATAGATGGCGAGGACTGCGACACCGTCATGGAAGAGATTCATGCAGGTCATCGCAGAAACCATGCTGGGGGACTGTCCTTGGCACAAAAAGTTCTTCGACAAGGGTTCTATTGGTCGACAATGAAGTAAGATACTATAGACCTCGTTAAGAGGTGTGATAAGTGCCAGAGGTTCATAAAGATGCCACGAGCTCCGCCAGCATACTTGAAGCAAATGACCAGTCCATGGCCGTTCGTGATCTGGGGAATGGACTTGATTGGACCACTTCCTAAGGCCCGAGGAAATTGCAAGTATGCAATAGTAGTCATGAACTACTTCACAAAGTAGGCAGAGGCGAAGGAACTTATTGAATCTTATCTTCCAAGGTCGAAAAGTTTATATGGAACAACATTATTTACAGGTTCGGAGTCCTTCAACAGATCGTGACCGATAATGGGACTCAGTTTACTAGTGACCAGTTCCTCAAGTTCTGCAATGACCTCAAAATTACTAAATGCTTCATAGCCGTAGACCATCTGCAAGCCAACGGGTAAGTAGAAGCTATTAACAAGATCATCAAGAGGATCTTGAAAACCAAGTTAAAGGCTAAAAAAGGAGCCTGGGAGGATGAATTACGAACAGTGCTCTGGGCCTACAGGACCACGACTTGTAGCTCTAAAGGGGAAACCCCCTTCTCGATGGTATATGAATGTGAGGCAATGATCCCAACAGAACTTGAGGTCACTACACAACGAAGAATTGCTTTCAACCTGAAAGACAATGATTAGCTGCTCACTACGAACCTGGACCTTATGGAAGAAGCGAGAGAAAGAGCTAGCCTCAGGATTGCTGCCTACCAATAACGCATAGCGAGATACTACAATCGTAAAGTGCAAGCTCAGAAATTCAAGCTCGACAATCTTGTCCTGATCTTGTTCTTCCTGGAGCATGCAAACCTAGTGAGGGGACCTTAGGACTGAACTGGAAAGGTCCATACCTTGTTAAAAGGACTGTGAGCTATAGAGCCTACCATCTAGCGGACATGAATGGAGTGGAGTTCCCCCGAGCCTGGAACATCGAGCACCTTCGTCGCTACTATCAATAAGTGTCTCAACATGTAAGAGTTTCTCCATTGTAAATGTGTATATAATTCTTTAAATTTTCTATGAAATAAGATTTGAAGAGAATTCTATGTAAAGTGGCATGTTATGCAATATGGTAACAATTGATATAGCATGTTGAATTCTTGTCCTAAATATAAACAAGCAAACAATTTGCACATTCAAGCATGAAAGTAATAGAAAGAGATATGTTCAGCTTTCATCATAATAAAGTCATTCCATACAAATTGCCCACAAATTCTATTATAGATCTCAGAAAAGAAAATCAAAGTTACAAAGTTTATATCCTAAGAGGCCGGAGCCTTGGGGGCAGGGTCTTCATCAGGTTAGGGATTGGGAGCTGGAGCATCAGGAACTTCAGCTGCTGGAGTAGCATCAGTGACTTGCGTGCTCCCTTCTCCTTGAATGGCAACTTCAGCAGGAAGGGCTACGGTCTCAGCACTTTATCCTTTTGTCGAGGAGCTGGCCTTAGCAGCTCTCCTTTTGAAACGGTCCACGGGCTTCAGAGCTTGTGGGCCAAAGAAGGAGAAGTCTAACTCAGGATATTTCTCCCATAAAGTGTAGAAGAATGTAGCACAAGTCTTAGTCTTTATCTCCCTAGCTGTTTCTGCCACTAGTGAAGACATCTCTACTTTGACTCTAGCCACTTCCTCCTTAGCGAGCTCAAGTTCTCTCTTCAGCGCCTTCAACTCTTTAGCAGCGGCCTCAGCTCACTGCTTTGAGGATCTTGCCTTCTCCTCGACAGTGTCAGCCACTTTAATCGCTAACCATGCTTGCGATTATGCCTTGTCCAGCTCTATCTTGGCTTTATTCAGATCATTAGTTACAAGGCCAAGATTTACCACAACACTCTCATGATGTGTTACCTCACGGGACAGGGTAGTCTCTAACTCTTTAACCTTTTCCTTCAGCTCTAGGACCTCAACTATCAAGACCCCTAGCTCATCCATGAGAGCGGACTTCTCGTCATCCTAGCCACGGAGCACTTCCTCAATCTTCATCAGCGTCAACAAATTTTACGAGAATGAACAACAAGGTTAGACTACAATGCAAACAAAGTGACCAAGGCAAGAAGCAATACTTACCACCAGGCCGTGATGAGCTATATATCCTACCAACCTCCCGATAGTGAACTCCTTAGCCTCTAGCACTCCAATCCTGCTACTAGGCCCTAAGATTATACCCATGCTATCAACGAGGGTCTGAGCGTACTCTTCTGTCTTGGAGCCAGGCTCAGCCAACGGTCTTGTAGCCTCAACCTTCAGTGCAGCATGCTTGCAAGAGGCCGCCTTCTTCTTCCCCTTATCAACCTTTCACTTTTTGGGGGGAGGACCAGAGGAGGTGGCTACCTCTATTGTAGCAACTTCCTTAGATCACGATGTAGGGGCCGGTCCTTACGAAAGGACCGCAACCAAAGTAGCTGGTTAGTCTGCGACAACTGGAGTCACTTCAATCTTGGGGGTTGGGGGTTAGTCTGCAACGACTGGAGTTGAATTGATCTCACGGGCCAGAGGACCCTCTTCCTCGCTGTTCGAGGGGCGACGTCCTGAGAATAAGCTCCATTACTTTGTCATAATTGTCGAAATTTATGGGCTTGACCTTTGTCACTTGGCGAATTCCTACCTCCCTAGTAACCTCGATGTCTTTCGTTGGGGTAAGCTTGTGATAACAAAGCAGGCTTTCGTCAAATCGAAAGTCATTCTTGAGGTCATCGAATGTTGCAAACTGATTCAAGACCTCCAACTCCTTAGCCCCTAGTGTTGGCCACTTATTAGTCCTGTCTGCAAAATCAAGCAAAGGTCAGAATCAAGAGTGAATATTAAAGAACTATTAAAACTTACTCGCTCCCAGTCTACCTACTCGGAACAAGAACAAACTCAAAGTTTTTAAGATAGCGCAACGAGGGGCATGAGATCTAGAACTAGCAAGACTTGTAATGCCCCACGTTGGACTTCCCATTGACATCCCCCTTTGGCAAGATGCTCTTATACAACGTTTGCTAAGCTGAGAGATAGTAAAGCCCGTCCTCCGAGTTCACGCACCTCAGGTTGTACAAGTAACATAAAGTTTCGGGTGATGGTGGTGGAAGGCCGTTGCCCATATGGATCAGGGCTAGCGAGATAAGTAAAGTGTAGGAGTTTGGTGTGAGCAGGAATGGGCTAAGTTTATTTTGTTTAAGAAGTTGACAATGAAGGGTTGCATTGGAAATCTTAGTCCTGTTGTGAGGTGCAGGAGACTGATAGCTACAAAACCCCGAGGGGGATGAGGAGCATAATCGTCTGGAGCGAGAACCATGGTACTGCACCCTTTGGGCATCCGGCATGATTGAATTATGGTTTGAATGTCACAAAGATGCATAGTTGATGTATGTAACTTGAATACCTGATGGTTGGGATGCTGCCCTATAATGGCCCCTCAGCGCTTGTTATGGCCCGGATGGGCACTGAAGTTCGTAGAGACCTCCTTCCCACTCAAGGTTGCTTTGTTAGCATGTCACATGACCCTCGCACTCTAAGATGAGTCTGGTTCATCATCATCACTCCTAATTAGATAACAGCGATGTGCATGACCTGTTCCCATCTACACAAAGAAAAAGACTGGTTAGGTTGCTAAGAGTAAACCATACCGAAGGCTAAGACTAACGACCTCCCCTACACTGCAGGCCATGCACACTCTAAGTCACTGTATCGACAACCCAGACTTTGACAAATGGAGGGGACACTCCAGTCGAATCACAAAATCCCAAAAGACAAAAATCAACGTCCAAAATCCTAAAGTCTACCAGCAGCCTAACTATTCCGATCCAAACAAAACAAAGCATCTGAACCAGCTCTACCTATCAATATTATTGTCTGTTAAACAATCACAATCAAGTCCCTTACTCCCTACAAAAGAGGAAAACGTAAAAAAACTCAAGGTTAGAGGAGACATACAGTGATTTATGGAGGCAGAAGGTTCGGAAGCTTGGGTAATAATTGGAAAAGCAGATTGGAACTAGCGAAAATCGATGGCAGAGGAGCTGTCACAATAATTGGGAAAGCAAACAAGCAGAGGAAGCTGGAACTCTGAAATTTTTTGAATGGCCATTGAGAGGGAGAGAGAAGGCCCTTTCAGTTTATAAAGGGATATGATCCCACTGTCAGATCAAAGGGTCTGTCAGTTACCCACGATCCAAAGTCCTGAAGGAGGACAATGGCCAACTCATGATGACACGACGCACCCCTATCAAAATTAAGAGCAATTATTGCTAGCCGTCATTAGAAATCGAAGAGTCACGCGTGAGATGAATGGGAGTACCAAACAACTCGTTAGGTTCGCAGGTCGTGCAGCATTGGACCATGGTGATGTTTTAAGACCTCGCGTCCAAGAAGTGTTTTATGCACAAAAATCTTGGCTAGGTAATTTCAAGACCTCGCATCCAAGAAGTGCTTCACGCACAAAAATCTTATGCGAGCTGTGTCCAAGAAGTACTTTATGCACAAAAATCTTGCGTGGGCACGCACAAAAATCTTGCACAAGCCACGTCGAAAAAGTGCTTTATGCACAAAAATCTTGTGTGGGTAGTTTCAAGATCTCGCATCTAAGAAGTGCTCCACGCACAAAAATCTTACGCGAGCTACGCCTAAGAAGTGCTTTATGCACAAAAATCTTATGTGGGCAATTTCAAGACCTCGCGTCCAAGAAGTGCTCCACATAAAAAAATCTTGTGCGAGCTGAGTCCAAGAAGTGCTTTATGCACAAAAATCTTGTGCAGGCAGTTTCAAGACCTCGCATCCAAGAAGTGCTCCACGCACAAAAATCTTGCACGAGCCAGGTCCAAGAAGTGCTTTACGCACAAAAATCTTGCGCGAGTAATTTCAGGACATCACGTCCAAGAAGTGCTAGTCATGCACAAAAGTCTTGCGAAAGTCGCGTCCAAGAAATGCTCCTCACATAAAAATCTTGCGCGGACAATTTCAAGACCTTGCATCCAAGAAGTGCCACGAGCACCAAAATTTTGCGTGAATTGATATGTCTGCGCAACCCGTATGGAAACTCAATCTCGTGGTGGCAATGATGCTTGAGTACCCTACTACCTAAACCTGACGTCAAAGTCACTCAAGTGCTTTTGCTCTCTGTCAATTAAAGCGAACCGACACGATCGACTGATCATGCATGCATCATATATCCTTTAAGTTGAAACTTATTGCCTTAAGCCTATTGACGTAAATTTCACTTTTAATGACTGGGGTTGATTAACCCATTAAACACTCCTTATAACGATTATCGAGTTATGATTTTGTAGGAGTTAGTCATATTGCCGTTGGCAACCAATTGGATCATCAATATAACGAGCTTATAAAGGCAAAAGATATAAGCGTAATGCTTGAAGTTTTATTAAAAGACCTCTTTCAATTAGGCAAATTTACATCAGAAGACCTGACATACAAGAATAAAGCAAAAGCCTAAAGCTACTAATTCAACAAGAAAAGGGAGAATCGGCCTCCAGGAGACAAACTTCCATAAGATGAAACACCCACCAACACGGCTGCTCCTGCTTATAGCCTTTCTCAGCCAACGATTCCTTTCTTGACTCAAACCTAGAGAAATTCAAAAAGGAGTCAGGAATCTGGCTAGCAAGGCTGAACTTCATAGAAAAGCCATGAAGAAATAATCTAAAATCTGTACAAGACTTCCCAGGAGCTAACAAGAGAAGTTATCCAGGGAAGCCACATGCAACGAGCCATTCACACCCCCAAAATCTTTGCAACGAGCCATGCACACCTCGAAGAGCTTCATTGGAAGCCAAACTGCTAAAAGCATAAAGGGCTTAACTAAAGCATCTATCAGGCAATCTCATGAAGAAGCAAGGGAAGCTTCATAGACTTTATAAACTAGTCTGGGTTCATCAAATGACCTAAAGGACATTTGGCTATTCTAGATCGAACAGTCCAAAAAAAAAATGAGATCGCCATGTTAACAGCTGAAAACTACACACAGTGAGAAGTATGGTCTAAATCGAGGGAAATGAAAGTTTGAAAGGTAGAAAAGACAACATGACATTCTGAATATGAAGACTTATCCATCCTGTAGACGGTGGTCGAATACTTTGACTATCAGTGGCAACTCCCAGCCCACAAAGCAAGCTGAGAGTTAGGGGGCTTATGTTATAGGCATTTTTCAGAAAGCATGGTTTGGGTCGACTAAGGTCCAATGGGAGGCATAGGTAACCAGATGAAGGCCCAGATTGGGGATCGAGGTCACTTTGTAAAGATTCAAAGCCGTAGAGCGTGAGTTGAAGACATTGAGCAACATCGCAGCAGGGAGCGCAGCTCTCTGAGAAGGCCCTTAACCTATCAACGAGAAGACTACCATTCCAATTGTCCTTGAGGAGAATGACTGAGCAAGAACAGCGAGGTCGGCCAAAGCTTTCAGCTCACTCACCAGCATAACACCAGGTCATGAGGTTAGCGAGCCAGACGCATGTACGGAGCCCAGTTAGCAATCTAAGGCACACGTCTCCAATTGACAGCTTAGCCTCCAAACCTATACATTAGCCCCCCGAAAATCCGACAATAATTTGCCCAGCATTAATTATCCGACAGCATTAATTATCCGACACCAATTTTAAATGCCTGGAGCGGCAGAAATAGTCATTCTGCTAATTGTAAATTTACGTTTATAACCCTCCCCCTTCTATAAATAGGAAAGGGTGATTACTATAAAAGAGGGAGCAAGAACTTGCATGCAAAAACTCTGTCTGAATACAGAAGGAGCACCGTACATTGTGAGAGAGCACTTCCGTTGTACTAAAAAAAATAACTATCAGTTGATAATCAAAACCATAGTAGATGTAGGGGCCAACTTGACTTTAGCTGAATCACGATAAAACTTCTGGTATTTACTGTCTTTCTTCTTTTCCATTATCTTTCTTTTTTATTTTCCACCATATTCAGCTTGCAGTCTAGGGAAATATTGAATACAAACCAGTTAACCGGATTTTGGTGTCAACAAAATATAATTAACCATCTACAATTTGAATAGAGATAATTCATCCGTAATAAGAAGTAAGGTACAAGTATTTGAACCCAATATCTAAATTCATTCAATTCATCTTAATAGAGAAAAAAAATTAGTTGAATCAATTTTTAAAGATTTTAGTTGTTAGGATATATGAGCTCAGCTTGACTTGAAATTTAATGTCACGTTGGATTATAATAGGTATATATGACTCATTTAGCAATTAAGTTCATTCAAATTTATAAATTAATAAAAAATATTTATAAGTTTGAAATTTGACTCTATTTTTTATGGATAATTTGTAAATTCCTATATAAATCTCAATACATTAAAAAAAAAATTGTCCGGATCCTTGTTTGGAATGCCTCCCATAATCCCATTAACCTAAACTTTGTAAAAAAATAAAAATAAAAAATTATTTATGCAAATAATATAACTTGATCATATTTCATATCCTGAATTTCAGGAAGATGTAGAAGTGATTCTTTATGGTTAGAATCATGCCTGTCTCCCAACCCTTTAGCCACATGTCATAAATGCATGCAGATTGGCACCATGGTCAAATAGTTTTTTATTATAAAAATTATTATTGTATATATATATATATATTTTATTTTTTAATAATAATGAATTAATTGACTAAGTCTATAAAATTGAACACAGTTGTACAAGAATCTCTTTCAATCCTGTCTTGTCTACAAATTGAATTTAAATTTTCTTGTTTTTAAAAAATTGAGAATGTAAATATAGGAGAAAAATAAATATAAATTTTTTATTAAAGTAATAGATTTTAGTTATAAAAAAATTATATATTTTTTTTCAAAATTTATTCCGACAAATTGGTGGGATCCACGTCCTTCAAATCAAACCTGAAACTGAAAAAGTTTTCCAGGGAATTGAGACTGCCTTCTTTTCTACGCAAATTAAATCGAAGAGGCCTGCCATTGCAACTTGAATTTACATTTTCTTGGAGATCCATCACGATCGCTACCCCTCTTTCTACAAAGAGTATATGATCAATAGCCTTTTTGATAAGTTTTTAATTGATCTGAGTAGTTTTAATTATTTAACTAAATTAATCGAGTGTTTAATAAATGATTATCTGGATCATTTTTTTAATATTTAAAAAGTTAATTTTAAAAAATTAAGAAACTAACTTTTTAAATTAGTTGTTTGATATTTAAGGTAAAAAAAGATACCACAATCCTTAATCAATTTAATTTTTTACATCCTTATCTTTAATATACAAAAATACACTTATAAGAAATATGTATGAAATATATTTTATAATAAATATTTTTTCTAACTTATTTATATGTATTAAATATATTATTTAATCATTTTTTTCTTTTCTTCTATCATTAACTTAAAAGAAATAAGAACATGAATAATTACAATAATAATAAATTAGTAATAATAATAATCTTATTTTTATCTAAAATTATCTATTTTTATTAAAAATTTATAATAAATTATAATTATTTATTTTTTAAAAAATCCAATAAATAATAGATTATAATTAATTATTTATTAAAAATATAATACATAATAAATATTTATTTTTAAAGAAAAACTAATAAATATAATAAATTTAATTATTTATTTCTTATAGAAAAATCTAATAAATAATAACTTACAATTATTTTTTTAGAAGAAAAGTTTAATAAATAATATTTTAAAATCTGAAATATTATTAAAATAAAATAATATTTAAATAAATAATAAAATATATTAATATCTTTATATATAATTTTACATATAAATAACTAATAATAAACAATTAATTTTATCAAATATTTTTATACAAACAGTTAATATTATTAATTAGTTAAATCAATTAATATAGTGAGTTATCAACTAATCATTAGTTACGATCTCAAAGATATGGTGGTCGTCATCTTTGAGTCCTGCTAATGCTAAGTTGTTACTATACTTTGATGCTTGCATTTTGTGCATTGGCCAAAAAAATTAATAACTAGCATTGAATTGGACATCTTTTTGCATTTTAGAAATCAATTTAGCCAATTATGTTTTGTGTAATACTTGTTAGTGTCAATCGTGAGCAATTTATTCTTATCTGCATTTCTTGTCTATACATATATAATTTATTTTATGACTGAGTCTAATTATTTTAAATTGATTATCTAATTTTAAAGAAACTATAATAAGTATGCAAGAAATATCCATCGTTAGAAATGAAAACGTAACTATTATTTTCCAATAATTGTTAATACACACAAAAAAAAGGTACAACTCTGCTTGAAATGATTTGTTTAAAGTGCACACAAACCAATTAGAAGAAGAAGCATTCACTGTTGTAACAAGAAACAAGGGTGTGTGTGATTAATAAGAATGTAATTCTTCTTTTTAAAATTCAGAAGAAGTCTGCTTCTCTGTTATTTTTTCTTTCTGCGTGCATATAGTATATTCATTCCCTTTCTCCAATAGATTTGGTATCAACAGCATTGGTCATGGCTGGCTCAAGCACTGCATTCTCTTCTACCTTTCCCATACTTGATGGCAAGAATTATAACAGATGGTGTGTGTAGATGAAAGTATGATTCAAGTATCAAGATGTTATGGAAGTGGTTACAAATGGAGTTCAAGATCTCCCTGCTAATGCAACTGAAGCTCAGAAGAGGGAGCATAAGGAGAACAAGCAGAAAAATTATAAGGGATTGTTTCTAACCCATCCAAGTGTTGATGTTAAAAAAACTTTTAAGGATCGAAGAACTTACCTACATTTAAGTATTACTGTAATTCCGGTACTATGTTCGATCACACGGAAAGAACACGTATCCACCCCTTGAGAACCCTTACTTTGTTTTCTTGTCTGACAGAAGTGGAGGGAGAGAGAACTTCTTTGTTTACGTTGAAAACAATGAGAAAAGAAAAGTGGTTTTTCTTTTCATTTCTGGTAACATATAATATTCTTGAAATGGGCCAATGTGAGGCCCTATGGGCAACTGGGCCCAACAACCAATTTTCAACATCTCCCACTTGCACATAGGAGGCTCACACTCTCTCTCGAGAAACAAAGTAATTCATACAGGCAGACAAGGAGTGCAACCGGTCATACTATGAGAGTAATAATGGCCATACAACTGTTAGGAAGTTATAGCCGCTCTTTTAATTATTGTAATTTGATAAAGCAAGTATGACTGTACCCTAAATCATCATATCATATTCAGTGTTTCTTATATCTCTTTTGTAATATTTCAAATGACTTTGTATTCATAGCTATATTTCCTCTTTGAAATATAACTGGCCGGCCCAATGAATACAGAATGAATATGAACCCAGATGATCTTCCTTTTGCTATAATCCTTGCATTTTGAATCTTTCGCTTTTCTGAAAAAG
>JANHAO010014512.1:0-15317 GCA_026873985.1 Saraca asoca
AATAATAATTATAATATATATTTATAAATAAGCACAATATTTTTTAATATTTATAAATATACCCCTATATTTTTATTATTTACACATACGCCCCTGTACTGGTGTCCTATATTTTTTAAAAATGCCATGTCCCTGTGTCCGTGTCTGCATTTTCCCATGTCCGCGTGTCAGTGTCTGTGCTACATAGGCCCCCCGATGAAAAGCTTGGGTGAGTTCTATGAACGTGCTACCAAAGAGATTCGATGGGAAGAAACCTTTGGCCCAAAAAAGTCCAACTAAAAAGAAGAGGCAAGTGGCTCCAACTGGGGCAAGAAGAGAGCTGGTAGCGAGAGTAACAGGGAGAGCCAGAAAGACGGCTCTATAGGTCAGACCGCAAAAAGGCTAGAAATGAGCGACCACAACATCAAGGTCACTATAACTATTACACTATCTTGTCAAACACTCCCGATAGGATCTATGCGATCGAGATGGACAATAAAGACTTCGGGAGACCTAGACCCATAAAAGCTCCCCTCAGATGAAGAGATCAAAGCAAGTTTTATACTTACCACAATGAGATTGGGCACAACACCTTGGACTATTAGGCATTAAAAGATGCCATCAAAGACCTCATCAAGAGAGGTCGCCTGAGGGATTATGTGGTGAGACCATCGGGATAGCGACCCCGTGTCCTTAGCAATAGGGTAGCGTCAATAATAGCATACCCCAGAGCATGAGGAAACGCCTTTGGTGAGGATCATTTTCAATATTCATAGGGGACCTCACATTGTAGGCACCTCGAATAGGTCACATGACCACTATGTGTGGGCAGTAGGCCTTGTCTTGCTCACGAGTCATGTGGAGTGTGAAAGACTTGCCAAGAAAGCTAGAGTGACCTCAGAAAGCATTACATTCATAGAAGAAGATGCACGAGGAGTTCATACCCCTCACAATGACACGATAGTCATCTGCGCCAAGATTGGCAACACTGATCTGAGGAGAATAATGATCAATACTGGCAGCTCCGTCAACATGATGTACAAAGGATGCTTTGACCAATTAGGTGTGAACATAAGCTAGCTGAATCTTTCCCCTGAGCCTCTCTATGGCTTCACGAGAGATGGATTTGTGCTGGTGGGTCAGATTAGACTGTTGCTCACTTTGGGAGTTCTAAACCGCCAGGTAACCACTATAGTGGATTTTTTAATTATAGACTACTCCTCAGCCTATAACATGGTGCTAGGTCGACTCATCATGAACAACCTGGACATGGTCACATCTACTAGGATGCTTACTATTAAATTCCTAACCTCGAATGGAGTTGGATACATGCAAAGAGAGTAGCAAATCGCCTAGCACTGCTATGAGGAGGTAGTCAGGCTTGAAACATAAATGAAGAAGGTGCAGATGGTATCTGAAGGAGAGCCTTAAACCATAAGCACCAAGAAGGTTAGCTACGACCTCGACCCCCACGAGGTAGACATTAAACAAGCTACTGGTCTGGTTGAAGAATTCAAAGAAGTGAAGGTTAGTGAAGAGGATACAGAGAGATGCCTTAAGTAAGGGAAGAGCTTGCCACCCCAATACGAAAGCATAGTTAGCTGAATTCCTCAAGGCCAATCTGGATGTTTTGCCTGGAATCATGAAGATGTGGTAGGCATTGACCCCAGAGTTATGTTGCACAGGCTCAATATCGACCCTTGTTATAAGCCAGTTTGTCAAAAGAGAAGGCCAATGACTGCCGAGCGCTATGTCGCACTGAAAGAAGAGGTGGATAAGTTGTTAGCAAACAAGTTTATTTGAGAAGCCTACTATCCCACTTGGGTTACTAACCTCATCCTCATGAAAAAGAAAAATGGAAAGTAGAGGATGTGCATAAACTTCACTGACTTGAACAAGGCGTGCCTAAAAGACATCTTTTCTTTGCCAAAGATCGATCAACTTGTAGATGCGATAGCGGGACATGAACTCCTTAGTCTCATGGATGCCTACTCGGGATATAATTCGATCCCGATGGCCGCACAACATGAAGAACACACCTTATTTATTATCGATCGCAGGTTATACTGCTATAAGGTAATGCCCTTTAGGCTAAAAAATACGGGAGTAACTTATCAATAATTGGTGAATCTGATGTTCAAAGAGCAGACCAGCAAAATAATGGAGGTTTACATAGATGACATATTAGTGAAGTCCAAGCGGCTTGCCAACCATATCCACGATCTGGACGAAATGTTCCAGATTCTAAGGAGGTACCAAATGAAATTAAACCTGCTTAAGTGTGCATTTGGAGTCACCTTGGGAAAGTTCCTCGGCTTCATGGTGAACAGTAGGGGGATCGGAGCAAATTTGAAAAATATTAAAGCTTTCCTCGATAGGCGATCCCCCACTAGAGCCAAAGATGTGTAGAGCTTGAATGGCCAAGTCATGGTGCTCAGCAGGTTCATCTCAAAGGCAATGGACAAATGTGTTCCCTTCTTTGATATCCTGAAGAAAGTGAAGAAGTTTGAATGGATGCAAGAATGTGAGGTTGCCTTCCAAAAATTTAAATAGTAACTCGGACGAGCTCCATTCTTGTCTAAACCAAAAGAGGGAGAGAAGCTGATTATGTACTTAGGGGTGTCCCAACACACCCTTAGCATAGCCCTAATGAGAGAGGATGGAGGAGCTCAGCTCCCTGTCTATTATGTGAGTAAAAGACTATTGGATGCCGAGATGAGGTACTCATCCATAGAGAAGCTCATGTATTGCCTAGTCATGGCATCGAGGAAGCTACGACCCTACATCCAAGCCCACAGCATAAAAGTTCTCACCTAGTTTTTGCTTAGGCAAGTCTTACAAAAGATGGACGCTTCAAGTCGGTTGCTTAAATAGGCAATTGAGCTCACCTAGTTCGACATCGAATATAAACCCAGACTGACGATCAAGGGGTAGGCTCTAGCCTATTTCATCAAGAAATTTATGAGGCCCATGCAAGAAGAGGCTAAAACTTCAGAAGCCCCATGGTAGGAACTATACGTGGATGAGTCATCAGGAAATCAAAAGGCCGAAGCAAGAGTACTCCTTAGTAGCCTTGAGGGATATAAAATCCTCTATGCTTTAAAGTTTGGTTTCCAAGCTACCAACAACAAGGCCAAGTATGAAGCATTGCTAGCCGGGTTATGACTAGCCAAAGAGGTGTGAGCTGAAATACTAAGGATCTTCAGTGATTCACATTTAGTTGTCTACCATGTGAGGGGTGAATATCAAACCTGGGGGTTGAAGATGACCAAATATCTCCAAAAATTCCAAGAATTATTAAATTCTTTCTAGCAATACGAAGTCAACTAGGTGCTGCGAGCTCAAAATGTGCACGCTGGTGCCTTAGCTCGCCTGCCTACAACAGAAGGTGTTGACTTCTTAGCGGGGACTCTCAGTTGAAGCCCTTTCGTCCCTGAGCATTGAGCAAAATGATATCATGATAATGATTGCTAGAGCACCAGGCTCTTAGATAAACCCAATCCTAGATTATTTACAAGATGGTAAGCTACTAGAGGATAAGCTTGAGGCATGACGACTGCAAGCTCAGGCAGCCAGATACTGCATCCATGATGACATGTTGTATAAAAGGGGGTTCTCGACCCATCTTTTGAGATGCATTGATGGCAACAGTTACAATACTGTCCTGGGGCAAATCCATTGGGACATTGTAAAAACCATGTCAATGAGCTATCTCTGGCTCAAAAAGTGCTTCAACAAGGGTTCTACTAGCCCACAATGAAGCAAGACGCTATCGACCTCATAAGAAAGTGTGATAAACGCCAAAGGTTTGTGAAGATCCCGTGAGCTCCGCCATCCTACTTGTGATAGATAGTCAATCAACGGCCCTTCATGATCTGGGGCATAGACCTAATTGGACCTCTACCAACAGCCCATGGCAATTGTAAACACGCAATAGTGGCTATAGATTACTTCACCGAGTGGGTAGAGGCGAAAGAGCTCGTCGAGATTTCATCTGCTAAGATCGAAAAGTTCATATGGAGTAATATTATTTGTAGGTTTGGAGTCCCTCGGCAGATCGTAACTGATAACAAGACCCAATTTAATAGTAAGCAATTCATTAAGTTCTGTAATGACCTAAAAATCATGAAAAGCTTCTCAGTCGTAGATCATCTGCAAGCCAATGGGCAAGTTGAAGCCGTCAACAATATTATCAAATAGATCTTAAAGGCAAAGTTAGAGGCCAAGAAGGGAGCATAGGTGGACGAATTACCAAAGGTGTTGTGGGCTTGCAGAACCATAATATCCACCTCTATAGGAGAAACCCCCTTCTCGATGGTATACGGATGTGAAGCAATGATTCTCGCAGAGCCTAAAGTAGCCTCTCAATGAAGAGTCACTTTCAATTCGAAAGATCATGATCAACTGCTCGTTACGAACTTGGATCTTGCAAAAGAAATGAGGGAGAAAGCCTGCTTCAGAATTGTAACCTACCAACAACGCATTGTGAGGTATTACAATCGAAAAGTATGAGTTTGAAGTTATAAGCCTGGTGATCTCATCTTGCGTCTCATCCTTCCGGGGCGTAAAGCTAGTAAAGGGATCCTGGGACCAAACTAGGAAGGCCCTTACATAATTAAGAGAGTTATAGGCGATGGGGCTTATCATTTGGTTGATATAGAAGGAATAGAGTTTCCTTGGGCTTGGAATGCTGAACATCTTCGCCGATATTATCAGTAAAGCCCCCCCATTGTTTGTAAAGATTAGTAAGTGTAAATATATATATGTAAATTTTTGAATTTTTATGTATGTAAAATGAAGGCATTAATAAAGCTATGCATGAAAAGTGATGTATTATGTAAAGATTGTTATAGTGATTCATCAAATTTTCATTTTCACACCAAAATTTATCACCTCCCATATTCGAATTCAAAAATTGAAGGAAAACCAGTAAAAGTTCATTCAATACTTGGCGAGATAAGTTCATAAAAAGTTTGAGTTACATTACAAAATCCAAAAGAGGAAAGCAAAATTACAAAGCTCTTAGCCTAAGGAGCTGGAGCATCAGGAGTTGGACCCTCTTGAGACTGGGGACTCGAGAGAGGAGCATCAGGAACGTCCACCACAGGTGCACCTGCAGCTTCCATGACCTGAGAATCGCCCTCTCTATGAGTAGTGCCTCCGATAGGAGAAGCTTCAACACCAAAGTCCATTTCCTTCCTAGAAGAGCTAGCCTGTGCAGCCCTCCTCTTATAGCATTTAATGGCCTCGACAGCTTACTGGTCAAAGAAAGAGAAATCCAACTTCGGGTGTTGCTCTCATAGAGTGTAAAAGAAGGCAGCACAAGTCTTGATTTTCGCTCTCTTTATCAATGAAGCAGTCTCCACCTTAACCTTAGCAACCTTTTTTTGTGAGAGTGACCTCCCGCTTGGTTGCCTCCAACTCCTTTTCAGTGACCTCAGCTCACTGCTCCATCATTTTAGACCACTGTTGTGCAGATCCAGCTTACTATTCTGCAGCTTCAGCCAATCTCGCTATGAGCCCAGCTTGGTTAATGAGTAATTCCAAGTCAATCTTTGCCTTGGCCAAGTCGTTAGTAGTTAGGCCAAGATTCACTATGGCAACCTCACAATCTGCTTCTGCACGAGATAAGATGGCCTCAGCATTCTTGACCTTCTCCTTTAAACCTTACACCTCAGCAGAGACAGTGGCCATCTTGTTCTCAAGGTCCTCTTTCTCCTTGTCATGGGTTAAGAGTGCTTCATTTATTTTCATCATAGTAAGTAAACCCTTAAAAGCCAAAGCCAAGTTAGATTATAGAACAAGCAAAAGAAACAAAGCGAAAAGACTTCACTCACCACCAAGTTATGGTGAGTTGCATAGCCTACCAATCTCCCAAGGGTAAACTCCTTGGCCTCCAACACTTGGATTCTGTCGCAGGACCCTAGAATAGTGTCAATGTTATCGACAAGAACCTCAATGTACTCACTTGTCTTAGAGTTTGATTCAGTTGGTAGCTCCGTAACCTTAGCCTTTGATGTAGCTCGTTTCTAAGGAGCAACCTTTTTCTTCCTTTTTTACACTTTTCATCTTTTAGCAGAGGGCTCGAGAGGAGTAGCAACCTCAATTTCAACTACTGCCTCAAGCTAGAGGGCAAGAATTGGCTTTTACGATGGTGTTGTAGCTAGAATCAAGGGTTGACTTTCAATAGTGGGGGCTATGACCACATCGAGGTCTAAAGAGATCTTCTTGTTATCGAATGGTGGCAACCTTAGGATGAGCTCCAGCATCCTATCATAATCCGCAAAGTTGGCTGGGCAAGCTGGTACCGTTGGGTGAATGCCTATCTCCCTGGTAACTTCAATGCCTTTAGCTGGGGCAAGCTTGTGAAAGCAAAGGAGATCCTCATCAAAATGAAAGTCATTTTCAAGATCGTTTGAGGTAGCAAACCGATCTAAGACCCCTAGCTCTTCGGCTCATGGAGTTGGCTTTCTGCCAATCCCGTCTACAAAATATGACAAGTTAGAATCAGAACTAGATGAGAGTGAACTGTTAAGCTCATGACTCTAAGCTCACTTACCAAGAGTAACAACAAATCTAAAGTTTTTGAGATTGCATAGAGAGGGGCATGAAATGTAAAATCAACGGGTTCTATAGTGCCCTACATTAGATTTCCCTTTGCTGTCCCCTTACAGTAGAATTTTCTTATGCGCCATCGGCTGAGCTATGAGGTAATAGAGCCCATCCGACATGCTCACACACCTAAGACTGAATAGGTAACACAGAACTTCCACTAAAAGTGGTGGAAGACCATTGCCTAAGTAAATCAACATAAGGGAAATGAGTTGAGTGTAAGAATTGGCAGTGAACTAAGCTAGGCTAAGTCTCACTTTGTTCAGGAAATCGACAATAAAGAGGTGTATCGGGAACTTAAGCCCCATAACAAGGTATGGAAAACTGATGGCAATGAACCCTTTAGGCAAATAGGCCGCTTAGTCATCTAGAGAGGGTATCAACCTCAACCGGCTAATGCTCTCATCCCACAATCAATGGTAGATAAACCTCAAATTATAGAACAGGAAAATCCAAAAATGGCAAAGTGAAGGAAAACCTACCGTAACTAACTGAAGTAGAAAATCTGAAACCACGCACAGGGATGCTTTTTGATAAACAAGGACCAAGCAGCAATCAAGGAATAGGGACGACACCGATGATAGCGGAGGACGGAATGCGATTGTCACAGTTATCGGAGGAAATGTGCAAAGAGAGTTCTAAAACTTCAAGTTTGAAATGGAAAGTGAGAAGGAAGGGAAAAGCCCTTTCAGTTTATAAAGCACACAGCATCATCGTTGGATTTGGGAACCCATCAATTACTGACGATCTGACAATTTAGCAAGTCGCAATCGACTGACAACAGTAGCGTGCACGCATACCTAAGATAGGGGTAATCATGATGGCTAGCTATAGGGAAATTAAAAAGTCACCTACAGAGCAAGTAGAGACATGCTAAGTGACTCATGAAGCTATAGATTGAAGGTAATGGGTCATGACCACCGATTCCAAGACCCCACATCCAAGAAGTGCCTCGAGTAGCAAACTCTTGTGCAGGGTGAACTCAAATCTCGCATCCAAGAATTGCTAGTCATGCACTAAACTCTTACGTAAGCCATGTTCAAGAAGTGCCTTCAGTACCAAACTCTTACGTGGATAACTCAAACCTCGTGTCCAAGGAGTGCTAGCCATGCACCAAATCCTTGCGCAAGCCACGTCCAAGAAGTGCCCTAAGCACCAAACTCTTGCATGGACAACCTCAACCTCACGTCCAAGGAGTGCTAGCCATGCACCAAACCTTTGCGTAAGCTACGTCCAAGAAGTGCCTCAAGCATCAAACTCTTATGCGAATAACTCAAACCTTCCATCCAAAGAGTGCTAGCCATGCACCAAACCCTTGTGTGAGTCACGTCCAAGAAGTGCCTAAGCACCAAACTCTTGCATAGACAGCTCCAACCTCGCGTCCAAGGAGTGCTAACCATGCACCAAACCCTTGCGTGAGCTGTGTCCAAGAAGTGCCTTAAGCACCAAACTCTTACACGGATAACTCCAACCTCGCATCCAAGGAGTGCTAACTATGCACCAAACCCTTAAGTGAGTTGTGTCCAAGAAATGCCTCAAGCACTAAACTCTTGCGTGGACAACTTAAATCTCGTGTCCAAGAAGTGCTAGCCATACACCAAACTCTTGCATGAGCCGCATCCAAGAAGTACCTTCGACACCAAACTCTTGCACAGGCAATACTGGAACCATGTCCAAGAAGTGCCATTGGCACCAAATTCTTGCATGGATCGAGGTATTTCCATGCATCTAATCAATATCTCGTGTCCAAGAAGTGCTTAAGCACTAAACTCTTGTGTGAGCAAAAATATGCCTATATGACTTATGTGGACACCTTATCTTGCATCGATGAATATACTTAAGCACTCTAGTACCTGGACTCATGGTCAACAAAAGGCACACTGATGCTGATTTCGTTATCAACTGGAACAAAATAGTACAATCGATTGGTAATACAATATTACACCTATCCTTTTATCAGAATTTGTTAAGTAGAGTCTTTGCACATTAGCTCCGCTAACATTTATTAAAGTTGATTGACTCAATGAACACTCATTTTATTTAACTCTTACTAAGATATGATTTACAGGAACTAGCAGGGTTAGCTATGACCTGCCAGGTTGCTATTATGGCACACTCAAAAAGAATGATAAAAGGCAAAGTTTCATTACAAAACCTCTTTCAACGAGGTAAAACTACATAAAGGATCGAGAATGCAAGATGAAACAAGCCTACAATTGACTAAGGAAAGGCTGAATGCCAGCAAGTTTGCAGCTATAATGTGCAAAAGGAAATGCTCCAGCCCTGCCTTCACCCAATCTGAAGTGAGGAAAACAACGTTGGGTGTGGGCAAAGAGGCTACATAAGTTTTCCCTGGTCCTCCTAAGCAAAGAAAGCATCCTTCAGCTTCATCAAGCTGCCTGGAGGCCCAGAGACGCTCGGCACCACTGGACAAGAGGATAACGAAACCCGATTTAGAGTGCTGAGCCACAACAAGCTACAAGACCTGTGAGCAAATCGGACAGTTCTAGCTCATCTGCACTAGCCTCCTCCAAAGCCAGAAGCTCCTCCCTCCATCCTGCAACTCCTAGTCGTAGCTAGAAATTGAGCAATTAGCTTGCCAAAGGACAAAAGAACAAAAAAGAGGGAGCCAATAAGAGGAGGTTAATCCCAGAGTTCTTGAGGAAGAATGCCCCGCGAGGACCACGTGTAACGAACCATTCATGCTCTGCAGTCTCATGCAGTGAACCATACATGCCTCAAAACATGAAGATGTAGGCTAAAGCCTCAGAAGTATGAGATGATCATCCAATGCACTCATCTGGCTACTTTGTGAAAAAAAAAGGAAAGGACTCCTTGCGCTTTATATACATAAGCCCAGCTTCACCAAAGAATCTAGAGGGTATTCCACTACATTAAATCAGATGATCCACAGTGAGGCGAGACTGTTGCGCCAACAACTGGAGAGCATCCACAGTGGGAGGCATAGCCTGGTACAAATGAAGTGAGAGACTAAGACCTGAAATGACAACACAACATATTATAAGCAAAAACTTTTGACTAAATAGCGAACTATAGGTGAAAGACTTGACAATGCTACAGACTACAGGCAAGGACTTTTTTAACAGAATACAACTCACAATCTGCAAAGCGAACTGAGAGTTGGGGGGCTTGATGTTATGAGTATTTTTTGGGCTACTCGAAATGGACTGGCCGAGGCCCAATTACAAGTAGAGCCCAGTTGAAAAGGAGGCCCACATCACTTGATGATTGAGGTCGCTTAGTAGAATACCAGCTTGCTACCCATGGACTAAGGATGCATGGCAAGGTTGACACGCGAGCCCAGCTCACTAAGGAAGGCACCAGCTCGCTGAGCGGAGAGCAGCACCCGGACAAATCTTCGGCAGACTTATCCTAGACAGACCCAATGACAAGGCCAGTCCATAATGAGCAGGTCGTCTGATACAGACCCAAGTTGCTAAGATAGTGAACTAAGCACTAGTACAGAAGCCTGGTCATCAGTTGAGGGCACATATTCCCAACTGACAACTTAGCCTCTAGAATCGACACATCAGCCCCCAACAGTCTGACAATGATTTGCCTAACATTTATTACCAGACGCCAAGCATTTATTGTCCAATGCAACGAAAATAATCATTTTATTACTTATCAAATTACATTTGTAACCCTCCATTCTCCTATAAATAAAGAGGGGAACCTCTGTAAAAGTAGGTGTTATATGTGAAAATCGATTCATCCTAGATGGACATGCGAGAAGCCCAAGAGCCACAAAAGGACCAGTTTGAAGAGCATCCAGATCACTTCATCACCAAGTCGATTCGTGAAGAGACCACGTCAACCCGAGCTCGTGCTCGAGAGAGCAAGTTCGACCTCTCCATTCCGAAGACGGGCATGCCTATAGACTAAACGACTTAGCTAATAAAGTGTGATCAGCGATCTGAAAGCTCGCCAGATGAAGACCAAGTCATACTTGTCCCAACGAACAAACAGGGCCCATCTACAAAAGACAATCTACAGTAACCAAAAAAAAAAGATTTAGTCTGTATATTCTATCTTGAACATTAAATGTTAATGTAACATATTTACTGCATATATAATTACTATTGTAACCTCCTTTCCTCTATAAATATGAGGAGGGAGCCTCCTGTGAGGAGAGAGAGGACCTATGCCAAAATTCTGCTATAACAGAGACTGAATACTGTAACTTTGTAGAAACACCATCACAATAACACACTACCGTGGACGTAAGGTCCGATGATACTTGGATTTGGACGAACCACGTTAAATCCTGTGTCTCCTTCTCTGCTATTCCTTTCACCTTTGTTTATTTTGCTATTTTGCAATGCTTAAACCAGATAAAGGTTAGAGATCTGGTAAGAATCCCCCATTGGTTAGAGTTTGGATCATTACCAAAATTTGATGTTAACATTTTTGGCACTGTCTATGGGGATCTCACCTATTCTGGTTCGTTTCCTGCTACAATGGCCAAAGGAAGAGCCACTAGAGTTTCAAATATGCAACCTCATTCTCCAGATGGTCATGTCTCAACAACAGACTCGTCTACGACTCCTGTCATTGGAGCAACCACTAGCTTCCCCCAGCTAGCTCAGTATAACCAGCCCCCGCCACAAATGGCACTGACGGACCGTGAACCTGGCTTTAGTGTCAGGAGAAACTTGAACACATGATAGGAAAGCTGGCTAAAATAGTCACAATGCTGGTGCAAGCACAAGCCCAGAATGTGCAAGGGCAAGCTGAGACTGCCGCACCTGAGGTTGAACATTCTGGTGAAGCTAACCAGGAGTAGACTTCGCATTGCCATCTACATAGCCAGAATAGTGAACCAAACCACCAAGTCTCTAACCAAAGACTAGGGGGCTTGGGTATTATGGTAGAAGGTCTCCTTTAAAGAGTCAAGTGTTTGGAAGAGCACCCCCAGGCTCAAAACAACCAAGGTCACTTTGGGGGGCGAACCCCATTTTCTAGAGAGATCATGGAGGAACCCCTCCCATGCAAGCTCAAAGTCTTAGCCATTCCGCTATATGATAGAGATAGTGACCCGCATAACTATCTGGACTTGTTCAACATCCAGATGGACCTTTAAACCTGTAAACCCTTGGTCAGGTGTTGTGTCTTCCTTGCTACTTTGGGTGAAGTCCCTCGAATATGGCTCAGGAACCTCTCAGCTCACAGTATCAATAGTTGAGAGGAGTGCCAAGAAAAATTCATTGATCAGTATCGAGCACTGAGAAAACAGCTCACGCCTCCATGCCATCTTGCCACGGTCTTCCACAGTAAATAGGAAACACTGAAAGAATATATCGCCCGCTTTAGGCACGAGGTCAATGATGCCAAGAAGCCCACGGATAAGGCCATCCTGACTACTGTCTTAATAGGACTCCATAGAGATGGAAAGCTGTTCAAGAGTTTGTACAAATTCCCAGTTAGCAATGTGGGTGAGTTTTATAAGTGGGCCGCGAAACAAATTAGATGGGAAGAGACTTTCGTTCCATAGAAAATCGAAGCGAATAGCTCAGCTCAAAACAAGAACAGTAGTAACCGTGGGAATGGGAATGATAGCCCCCAGTGCCAGCACGCTAAAAAGAGCAAGGATGAATGACCCCTATTTCCAGGTCATTACAGTTACCTACAGCATCTTGTCAGACGCTCAAGACAAGATCTTTGCAATGAAAAGGGACAAAGAGGATTTCGGAAAGCCTCCACCCTTGAAGACTCCCAGCAAGTCCAGACTCAATTGGGGGAAATTCTACGAGTACCACAACGAGTTTAGGCACGTCACCTCAAAGTGCTGGGTGTTGAGAGATGTTATCAAGGATCTCATCGAAAGAGGTTGTTTGCATGACTACATTATGCAGCCTTCCAGGCAGTGGCTTGGACCATTTCGACAGGACCCCGAGAAAGAGCAGTCTCCTACTATCAAGACTATCTTTTAACCCTTTAGACTTTTGTAATCTTTGTAAATTATGTAAACATTTTGAATACCACTATCGATTTTAGATTTTCTTCGAGTAGGTGATTCGCCTAACTGGCACCCTTTTATTTGGGCACAAGATCGCCCCGACCACAAAATCGGCCAAATAGCTCTCATGCGAACTCAATCATTTCGTAGCTCTTATGCGAACCTATCCATTTGGCCACAAGATCAGCTCGAGTACGAGATCGCTCACTTATTAATTTCGTAGCTCTCATGCAAACTTAATCATTTCACAACTCTCATACAAACCTATCTATTTGGCCACGAGATCGGCCCGAGCATGCGATCGCTTACTTATTAGTTTCACAACTCTCAGGCAAACTCAATCAATTTGCAGCTTTCATGCAAACTTGTCTTATTATTTTATGATTCTCATACTAACTTGTTTATTCATTTGGCCACAAGATCGGCCTGAGCACGAAATCGCTATAATCCGTAACTCATGATATCTCTTGATTATGCACAGGTCGCATAGGTTATTCAAACCAAAACGTTTATATGAGAAACAAAAATGATAAACAGAAATTGTAGAAAGAAGCTGAAGCTTTATTCATTAAAAAACCTCAACGAGGCAGATATACATCAGAAAGCTCTGAATGTGAGCCAATCAGAATACAAAAGGGAAAACCTATGACTAAGAAGAGAAACCGGCCACAGAAGGCCGTACTCTGGCTTACTAGACCCTGTGCGCCCCCAAAGTCTTCAAATTTCCCTTCCGTTGCACAATCAACGGCAACATTGAAGCTCCTTATATCTCCAGCCCTTAGCTCCTTATGAAGGAAGCACATCAGGAAGAGTCAGGAGCTTGGCTGGCCGAATCTGAGATCCATATGAGATCTTTCCATGTTAGCAGGGAAGCCAAGTCTTCTGAACTCTTTATGTAGTAGACCACAAACGCCTCCATGGAAGGATAGAACACTGGAAACGGTGGTGGTTTATTAGGAAACTCCATGGTTTGCTCAATGCAGTGACAGAAGGGATACTCTCTCCCTTATATAAAGCTAGGGCCGACTCCATCAAAGGATCTAGATCTGTTCCCCCAACCGTCATCATTTATGGCCTCAAAAAGGCAAGGTTTGACTCAGCAATAACTACCGAACATGTGCCATGAGAACCATGGCCTAGAGGAGATGAAACGCCAGTCTCGGGAGAAGACTTTAACTAATCAGAAATTAAAGAGTTTCAACTCCCAGCCCGCGAAGCGAGCTGAGAGTTGGGAGGCTTATGTTATATGAGAAAATTGGTTTGTCCTGGATGGACACGCGAGAAGCCCAAGAGCGGCAAAAGGACCATTTTGAAGAATATCCAGATCTCTTCATCACCAGGTCGCATCGCAAAGAGACCTTGTCAACCCGGGCTCGTGCGTGAGAGAGCGAGTTCGACCTCTCCATTCTGAAGACGGGTACACCCATAAACTAAACGACCTAACTAATAAAGTGTGATCAATGACTTGAAAGCTCGCTAGACAGAAGACTAAGTCATACTCTGCCCTAACAGACAAATAGGGCCCGCCTATAAAAGACAATCTGTAGTAGCCGAAAAAGGAGATTTAGTCTGCATATTCTATCTTGAACATTAAATGTTGATGTAACATATTTACTGCATATGTAATTACTATTGTAACCTCATTTCCTCTATAAATATGAGAAGGGAGCCTCCTGTGAGGAGAGAGAGGACCCATGCTGAAATTCTGCTATAACAGAAACTGAATACTGTAACTTTGTAGAAACACCATCACAATAACACGCTACCGTAGACGTAGGGTCCGGTGATACCTGGATTTGGCTAAATCACATTAAACCCTGTGTCTCCTTCTCTGCTCTTCCCTTCATCTTTGTTTATTTTGTTATTTCACTATGCTTGAACCGGACAAAGGTCAAAGATCCCGTAAAAACCCCCCGTTGGCCGAAGTTTGGATCATTACCAAAATTCGATGTCAACAGGAGGCAAGAAAAATTGCATGCAAACACTTTATCGGAATAGCAACATAGCACTATATCTCCGTTGAACTAAATGGAAAACCTTCATAAAAAAGCTAATACTACTCAACGTGTACGTAAGGTTCGCTTGGCTTTAGCCGAACCACGATAAAAGTTTCTGGTATTTGTTATTTTTCTTCTTCTCCTTTTTTCTTTCCTACTAGCTCACATTCTCAAATTGTAGTCTGGGATAACATTAAACTTATACCTACTGATCGGATTTCACTGTTAACACCTTGTAAATTAAATTGTAATTTTTTTTTATATAAATCTACCTCTTAAAATATAACATCTATTTTAGAAAATAAAGCATTTCATTATAATTATTAATAAAGAATTAAAAGAATAAATAATTATAAATTTTAAAATTATTTTTTAGTTACGTAGTATTTATCATATATAACGTTTTATTCTTTAATATATAAAAATATATATATATATATATATATATATATATATACTGTTAAAAAGTTTAATCCTCCCTCCCTTATGAAAGATCGAATTGTGGACCAGAGATTCCTTTGGCCACCCAAACTTGAGCAGATCCTCCCTTTGTTATAAGGTCGAACTGTGGACCACCAGAAATTCCTTTGGCCACCCAAAACTTGAGCATTGTGGAGAACGCAAGTAGCGAGCCAAAGATGAAAACGGAACAGAACCTATTAATATAGCTTATAAAAATTTGAAAACACAAACAGGGAGGCACTGACTTAATGCATCTGTTCCTCTCCTTTTCTTTTTCTCATTTTCTT
>JANHAO010014513.1:0-15285 GCA_026873985.1 Saraca asoca
GTTGAATGGCTTCATTTGATTTAGATGTTATATGATTGTTGCTTAATGATCAATTATAGGAAGAGGATAGGAAAACTAAGTAATTTTTCAAGTTTTTAATGGATTGTTTGTTAGCTGAGTTTTGCTTAAAACTCATTAATCATTCCAAGGCTTCTTATTATGATTTTAAGCCAAAGAATATGATTAACAATTAGATGAATATTTAGTGATCAAGGATACATCAATCTCAAGTTTAGTTGATTCCCTTAGGTTAGTTTGTTCATTTATCTTTGTTTTCATTCCTGCATGTTAGTGTAGCTATTAGTGTAGTTTCTGCCAACTCCCCTTTATTTCTACCTCCTAATCTGATTGATATCATCATCCAAATGATCCAAGGGCTTGACCCAGTGTTGCCTATACTACAAGTAGTTTAGGTAGCTCGATTTATAAATTTCTAATCCTAATTGGTCCCGACAGCCGATCACACAGTTGATTGGTTAAAAAGAGATTTCATTAATCATCAGAAATATACAAATAATGGTGCACAAGGCATCCAATACAACTTTCAGAAGCTACATAGAACAGCTCATACACTAAAAAGCCTCAACGAGGTAAGATTACATCTGAAGAAGAAGAAATATAGAAACAAAGGCCAAAGCCTGAAAGCCTAATACTACCATTCCGACAAGAAAGTGAAAAGCCAGCCACCAGGAGACAAACTCCCACCAGCAGGAAGACCGTCAACTCCACTCCTATAGTCTTCCCATCCCCAGGTAACAATTGCTCCTAGACTAGACCCAGTGCAATTCAAAAAGGCACCGAGAGCCAGGCTAGCGATGCTGAATTCTATGGAAAGAACTGGGGAAGATAATCCAAGATCCGCACAAGACTCCAGGAGACGGATCCTGCGGTGAAACCACATGCAATAGGCTATCCATGCCTCCAAACACTCTGTAATAGGCCATCCATGTCTCAAAAAGCTTCATCAGAAGCCAAGATATCAAGAATGTGGGAGGCTCAATAGAGTCCTCCATGAAACTCCTTTGAGGAAAAGAAAGAAGACCCTCAGGGTATAAAAAGACCAACTCAATCCACTGAAAAATCCAGAAGACATCTGGATAGTCTTAATCTAATAGCCCAAAATAAACGGTAGTGCCACGCCAATGGCCGAAAATCATGAACAGAAGAAAGCATGGCCTAAAGCAAAGTGAAAAGACCGAAAGGAAACCTAAAGTGACAAATCAGGTGGGCAAGGACTTTGACTACAAACAAAGCCTTGAAAAAATTACAACTCCTGGTCCACAAAGTAAATCGAGAGTTGGAGGGCTTATGTTATAGATAAAAATTGGCCTAGAAAAATGGGACAAGCACGAACCCAATAGAAGCTAAGTTACTCAACTCGCTAAAGATGACCAGCGAGAACCATCTTGCTTATCACTAAAAGGTGACACGAGGCCATTCGTATGACCTACTCGCTAAGCTGCCAGCCATCTTGCTCGAGCTCGCTACTCTACAGAGACAGCACCGAGCTCGCTAAATGAATTGAATAGCTACCCCAAGCTAAGAAACCCAACTCGGGAGGACAAATATCTCGCTTAGGCAAAGTGAGATGCAGTATTAAGCACACATATGCTAGTCTATAGCTAACATGAGGGGCCCACCCTGCAGAAAGCAGCCTGTAATAGCTAGATTGTAGGAGTTTTATTGTCTTTCATATTTATTTCTTAATGTAACACAACTGTAGCTTGTAATCATTATGTATAACTCTTCCTTCCTCTATAAATAGGAATGCATTGTTAGAAGAGGGGGAGAGGCTAGAAAACTTATAAGTAGAAACTCTATAAAAATCTCCTTTCACATTAATAAAAGCTCCGTCATGGATGTAGGATTCGGTACCACCAGGATTTAGCTGAACCACGTTAAAACACTACTCCACCCTCTCCAGTTTGAACCTTCTTCCTCTCCTTCCAATTCTTTGCACTTCAGAAGATAGTATTGGGTCCAAAGGATTCATCTCCATTGGCTAGAGTTTGGAACTCTCTGTCTGAACCAAATTCCAACGTCAATAGTAGTTATGAATTGTATTGTCATGCTACTACTTCTAATGTGGAACTAATGTAAATAGGGCCATAGTTGTCTTTTTTAGAAGCTCATTTTGGTGCATTTTTGTTTTTGGTTTTGGCATACTTGCAACAAATATAATTTGGTGCATCAACAATAAGCTCTTATAATAGTTTGAAATTGAATGATATGAATTAGTGTTATAATTTTCTTTCTATTCATTAGTGTTATAATGTTTCTATTCTAGAGTTAATTAATTATTGACTATCAATTTCATGTATTAACATCAAGCTTTTGGGACAATTTCAATTGGAATTAATTATCATTAATTAGTGTTATAATGTTTGCAATTATTGAATATAAATTCATTAAAAATAATTTATTTAATTTATTATAAATACTAATTAATTTGAAAAACAATAATTACAACATTTTTGTGATACATTATTTCATTTGTAGAACATTTCCATTACACTACTATAGAAACATATATCTACATCGGTTTTTTCACACATTCCACATTGGTTTTGATATCAATGTCTATCTAAGTACATGGTAAGTTAGAACAATCCACTTCAATTTTTAAACTGATGCATAAAAAAAGAAACAACATCAGTTTTCTAATTTAAAACCACACCTTTTTATTTAAAAATAAATTTTACGTGTTGGTTTTTTATGAATATAGACATCTTTTTTTTCACTAAAATGTCGATTTTTATCATAAACTAATATATTTTCTCAACCACTAAAAACGTTAGATGCATTAAAAATCTACATCTTTTCTTGAGACCACTAAAGACGTCAATATTTTCTTTATAAAAACTAATGTCTTTAATGGATAAAAAGATATGGGTTTTTGAAAAAAAAATTGGCATCTTTTCCCTTAAAGAAACCTTAATGCTAGTTATATTTTTTTTTTATAGAAACTTGTTGCTATTTTAAATTTTTGTTGAAACAACCATCAAACCAATATATACAATTACCCAAGACGACCCTAATTTCAATAGCTTCAAACATTTTATTAGATTAACCAAAAATTCAAGACATTACCAAACTAAATTAAAATCAAAACATGTCATTTCAACAAGTCTATAAATAATAATCATTTTACTTACTTTCTGACTAAATTTACTCAATTGTGCTTCTCTTCCAGTTAAGCCTTCTCCTGTAATGCAATTTTTGACATTAATAAGAGGTTTATGTAAGAAATATTTCAAGTCTTGCCATGTTCATCTATATAAGTTCAAGCTCCATTTTTATATATACAATTCAGTTAAGAATAAAAACACATACAATAAACACATAACATATTAAGTATAGGCATCTAAATTAAAAATTATATATAATTGCCTATATATATACAATAAACACAATAAATTACCTAAAAGAAATTTCAAATGTTGTTGTGTCCATTTATGCAAATAAACACATAATCAAATAATATTATTATCAACCCATCTTGATTTTAATAAACACAAAATCAAGTATAAATATCTAAACTAAAATTTATATAGCTAGTTACCTATATACCATAAACACATGCCAATAAACACAATCAATTACCTTCAATTTTTCCTAATTTTTTTCTCTAGGAGGATTTTCAACCCGTATTCAATTTACATGAAAGATTGAATTTTATTTTATTTTTTATGAAATTAGCAAAATGATACATGTATTTCATATAAGCATACCAATATTTAAGAGGCCAAACAAATTGTTATTACTAAATGACTGAATTCCTTCCTGAGACAATTTATGCTCCACTAAATCAAACAATTTTATTATCAAGCCATCTTAATTTAATATACACATAATCAAGTATAATTAAGCATCTAAACTAAAAATTATGTAGTTAGTTACCTATATACAATAAATACATAATATATCAAGTATAAACATTCAAACTTAAAATTATATAGTTGCCAATTAACACAATCTATTACCTTTAATTTTTCCTAATTTTTTCTTTAGGAGGATGTTTAATTAATATCCCTTCACCATGATCATCTTGTACATAGAACTCTTCTAAGTTGTCTTCATCATTCACTGGAGGTAGTCCTTAAGAGAAATGACGGGTTTCCTTAATATCATTATTTTCTCTTCTTCATCCCCATCACCAGCAATCCTTGATTTGAATTGGTTCAAATGTGTGAAACATAGAAACAGAGAGAAAAGGAGAGAGAAAGAGAGAGAGCAAGACAAAAAAGATTGGTTTAAACCAGCATGAGAAGAAGTGAGCTAAGCTCTTATGGTCGGCGAGAGAGTAAGAGTGAGAAGGAGAATAAAAGTGCATTTGAATCACTAAAGATGGAGTAGGAGAGAGCTACAATATAAAACCCAAAAGAGAGTGAGAGAGATAGTCGAATGTGTGAAAACTTTTATATAGATGAAGATGTTTGACGTCGATCGTTTAGTCAAAACCAACATCTTAATTTACATATTCTCACAAACATCTCTAATTTATTTTAAAATAAGTAGAGACTTTTGATGTTGATTTTCATTAAAAGCTCGGCATCATTGAAACTTTAAACGTTGGTCGGTATTAAAAATCGATATCTTTTAACCAACTAGGCATTTTTTAAAACATAAATAACGATAAAGCGTCTCATTTATTCTGAATTTATTTTTGTCCATTGTGTTTTTTTAGATAATATATTGCAATTTTCACAAATAAATTGCTTACAGGCTAACTATTTTCTAAATTATTTTTGTCCATTAAATTAATGCTTAAATGCTTGAATTATTTTGTTCAATTTTAATATTATTAAAATTTTGAAATATTTTGTAGTCTTTGTAAAATGGAATTATTTTATTTGGAATAGAAAAATTAATGATTAGATAATAAATTTTGTTTATAAATAAAATTAGGCAAAATAATAAGAGTTTAAAAAAAAGAGATCTCTAATATATTAATCTATAATATATAAATTTATTTAAAATGTGTAGAGACTTTAGTCATTTTTTAAAAAATAGGCATCTAATTTTAGGCATTGATTTTGTATTAAAAATTGACTTCTTTTCTCTGACTACTTATTTTTTAAAAATAAGCTTCTAATGCTATATATCATAATTTTAAACATTAGTTATTATCTTGAAATTGCTGTGTAAATCATTAACGACATTGGTTTCTATTAAAAAAATCAATGTATTTTCTCTTGACTAGTTTTTGTTTTTTAAAAAAAAAGAGACTAATTTATTACAACTTTATAGTACAACAAAAACTTACTAATTCATTACAACTTTATAGTATAGCAAAATAGATATACATTATAATTCATTACAATTGCAAAACAAACAATATTAAAACTTTCCTACTGGTCTTTATCAAAATAGGAAAGGAGAAACTTAACTCACTGATCTCGAATTTGGTTAATTTCAACTTAAGTGTAAATATTAGTATCCCCAAAAGTACTGCAATATATATATATATATATATATACAACAAATCAGATATCCATATATTATAGAGCAACACTATAATTTTTGTAACAGAAATCTCAATATATCTATATATCACATATCCAAATCAAACTATTATACCTCTTTTGGATCTTCCTCCATTTGATTCATTATGTCACTCATATACCTTAATTAAAGTATCCACACTAAACATTTCCTCTTTGACAAGACATTGCAACAAATTAAATATAAATAAATATTTCAATCAAATATGAAATTACTTAAAATATTTATAAAAAGTATTTAATATGATAAAAAAAAACCTTACTTTTAAGGTGAACCATTTTGTGTTAGGCTTTTTTATATTGCTGCCCAATAAAAATAAGCCTTTACATAACTGTTGAATAAAATTCATGCAACAAACTATTATATTAATGAAGGAAATCATATATAATATAAATCCCAAAACTAATTTTAACATAGAAAACAACTCACGTTTCAATTAAGATTTTAATAGTTTCTCAGGATATATCATGCAAAGTATCTAATGATGCTTATAATAACAAAATATTAAATAAGTAAAAACAAGTTGATGCCTATAATAACAAAATATTAAATGTCACATTAGATACAACTCGGTAAATGATGCAAGAACACAATGCCTCCTATTTTGTAGGACATTCAAGATGTATATTGTCTTTTCTTCATTATTGGTGCCTACTGGTGCAAGTAACTATGGACATAGAAATTTGACATCCAGTCCTTTGGTCACACAGTCATGATGTAGAACCATTTACAAGGAAATAAAGGAAATGATTAACAAAACACTTTGAACTATGTAATATAAATAAGATTATGAATTGAAAGTTAAAGTTAAACTCATATTTCAAAAACTTAAATGCAAGACATATTTATCTCTTTCATGCCCAAGAATTAGATGATGTCATTCTTAGTAAAATAAATGTCACATTCATAACCCATGGCCCTGGCATCCATATGAATATGGGTGAATGTAACATTCACCATTTTCTCAATAAGATAACATGTTCCTTGGCTCAACAAGAGGCATCTCTTGAGTCAGAGTTGGATAATTAGTTGATTGAGTCATTAATCCCTTAGTTTGTTTACTCTCAACCTCCCTAGCCTCCTCTATAGCCTAATTAACGTATATCAAATTATGAAATTTAAATATTATAAATATAGTAAAATTTGATCTTTCAAACACAATTATTTCTTAGATACAAAATGATATCTCTGTAGCCAAAGTGATAAGACTCTTTGGTCATGCGATGTAAGTCTCGATCGCTTGCCCACTATCCCTAATTCATCTATTGACATTGGTAGTCTTACACTCTAATTCAATTAGATGTCAATAATGAACTTTGATTGTGTTAGCCTTATTAGCCTAGCTAATGAGATTGTTAGCATTTTGGATATTATTAGCATTTGATTGCTTTGTTATCTGCCCCTATTGATTTTGATGTTGAAAATAATTTATATCTGACAATATTTTTCAGTATTCGATATTTGCTTTGCAAAATCAAAGTGAGATCAAAATAAATATGATTCAAGAGATCCACAACATAATTTAGTACTTATTTTATCTTTTTTAGGATCTTTTATAAGTAAATTTCTATTCAAATCTTGATACAATTAAAATTTCTTAAAATTGATAAATTGAGGTAGAAATAAATCTCTTGAAGTGATTTAAAAATTAAATATTTTTCAAACAACTTTTTTAAAATGATCATTCACAAGCAAGTTTTATAAAAACCATTTTATACTTTGTGAATTGATTCATAAATTGATTCATGTTAAAAATTTTGTGAAAACTACTTGAATCAATTCACCAATCGATTCATAAAGAAAAGCTTTGAAAAATGTTTTTACCAAAGGTTAGGAAAATTATCTGAATCGATTCGACACCTGATTTCAAAATACTATGATTCAATTTATCAATCGATTCGATCTTCAATTTTTACATAAGCTGATCGATTCATAAATTGATTAGTAAATTATTAGTTAGTTATAATCACTATGTATCAATTCACAAATCAATTCAAGGACTGAAAATTGGTTATTTTTTAAATGTCGAATACAACAACTACAAATACTCCTAACACTATTTCAAACTTAATAGTTTCCAAAACTAATACACTTCTTCAAGAGCAAAATTCTCAAAGAAAATTGAGCCTAACAAGATTCATCTCTACCTTTCTTTATCTGATCAAATCAAAGATTCTTTATCAAGATTTAAAGAGGAATTTACAGTTAGATGTTTGAAATTGTCATTTCAACTTGGTATTGTATATCTTTACCTTACTTTTGATTTTACCTTCAAATTTCTAGGTTGTTAGGAATCTATCTATTTTCTAAATTGCAATTTCTAGGTTAATAGAAATTGGAGATATAAAGGAAGAGGCTGATCTTCCTTTTGCATCTACTTTAGCTATGAGGTTAATTACAATTAGTTGAAGTTTGCATTGAATTCTTTGTAGATCTCTAAGTTATAAGGTTGATCATAGTCTAAAGAGATAGAAGAATTATTGTATCTAGGTTTGGCAAGAGCCTAGTGAAATCTTGTTGTTATTAGGTTTGGCAAGAGCCTAGAAAAATTCTTGTTGTATAAATTGGCTGTTCAAAAGCCCAGTTAAAATCCTAATTGTAGTAATAAAAAGAAGTCACTCAGTTGAGGATTGACTCAGTGGATGTAGACTTCATTTGTGCTTTCAAGTGAAGTTGAACAACTTTAGAAATTAAAGTGTCTTTAATATTTCTTTATAATTCTTTATTTTCCGCAATTCAATTTACTATAACATAATACTTCTATCATTCTGAACTGATATAACAAATTTTGCTATACTGCATAATTGTAATTTTGCATAATACTGAAACTATTTCTGCACATTTATATATTTTATTGTAACTAATAATCAATATCCAATACTCTCTCATACAATCTTGATTAACTGTTTAATTGGATTTACAATATCACAACATATAATTCAATAACTCTAATTAAGTTGCTGAATATTCCATTAGCTTCCTAATCTAATTCAAATAACTTCTGCTTTTACAACTAAATAGAATGCAAATTATTTTCAAAAGAGTATACCATTTACTAACGTAAAAATAGAAAGATCATTTTTAAGCATTCTAATATATATATATATATATATATTAATATACATATATATATATATATTCTTAGGACCTACAGTTAGTATCATAGCTTCAGGCTCTTGATACACTCTTGTTTTGAAAAAAAATGGATTCTGCTTTTACATTGTTACCAAAATGTCCTTCTTTATACAAACCCCTAAGTTTTAATGGACATCATTATACATACTGGAAGCAAAAGATTAGAGACTTCATTGAAGCAACTAACATTGATATGTGGGAACTTGCAGAAGATGGTTATGATCCACCTCAAACCCTTATAAATGGTACTTTACAACCAAAAGCTAAATCTTTATGAATTGAAGCGGAAAGGAAGAGACACTTCCTTGCCTCTAAGGTAAAATGGATCATCACCAATTCTCTATCCCCTAATGAGTATGAGAGGATTTCAAATTGCATTACAGCTAAACAGATTTGGGATACCTTAAAAGTAGCCCATGTAGGAACTACTCAGGTTAAGGCATCCAAAGTACATATTTTAGTATCTGAATGTGAAACATTTAAGATGGAAAAGGGTGAGTCAATTAAAGATCTAATTCAAAGATTCACGACCATAACTAAGCTACTTTTGTTGCTTAGAAGAAAGTTTGAAAATGCAAACTTGGTACACAAGATTCTTAGATCACTTATTGAAGAATGACAATCAAAGGTGACTACTATAAAGGAATCTCTGAAGATGAGTATGCCAACTATACAAAATCTCTATGGAAATCTAGAAGAGCATAAACTGGAATTGAAAAGGTATAAGAAAAATGAAGTTGATAAAAAGAAGAAATCATTGGCTTTTAAGGCTACAAATGAATCTGAAGATGAATCAGAAAGTGATTCAGAGATACATGACAAAGAGGATATAGATTTGCTAAGCAAGAAGCTGCAAAGGATTCTTAAAGAAAAGAGGCATAGATAAAAGAGAAAGACAGTACCTTAAAAGAAGAATTAGAATTAAACAGATCAAGAAAACACTAGTGTTAGTACGACACCTACTTGCTTTGAATGTAAAAAGCCTAGCCACATCAAACCTAATTGCCTAGCCTACTTGAAAAGACAACTTAAGAATGAAAGGAGAAAAAAAACTGTCTTATAAGAAGGTTGATTTCACTATCTTTGAAGATGAGCATACTGATTTAGAAAATGAAGAGAAAGAAGAAAAAGCCTTTCTCTGTCTAATGGCAACACTTGATGACAATGAAATATTTGGTAATGAATCCTTTTTCTATTCTAAAGATGAACCTAATCCTTATGATGAATATAATTCTTCTGCTAATGATGAAAGTGATGAAAATATTGATGATGTATGCATAGAATTATATGATTCTGTATTAAAAGCCAAAAATAAACTGAAACACCCTAAGGATTAAAATGATAGCTTGTTGAAGAAAATTAGCAAATTAGAAAAGGACAATGCTAATTTAAATATTCTAACAGAAAAGTTGCTGAGTGAGAGTAAAGCATGTAATCAGTGTGAGATTTACAAGTCTGAAATAGATAAATTGACCATAGCTTTACAAGGATTGACCAATAGTGAAACTAAACCCAACAGCATGCTAAAAAGTCAAAAAAACTTTCATAATAAGTCTAGTCTAGGATAGAGACAGCAAAGGAAGAAAAGATCAAATAGAAACCATAAAAATATTATTTGTTTTTATTATAACCATAAAGGACACAATATCAAATACTGTCCATATAAAAATGGTACCTATAAACTAAAGCCTAATGAAAAGCTAGTTTGGCTACCAAAGGTATCAAATTCTAATAAACATGTTGCCATAGCTACTAACAAATTTGGACCCAAAATTTGTTAGGTACCAGTAAAGAAAGCATAGACTTTATTTTCCAGGTCTATGTGGGAGAAATAAAGGCAACTCATGATGTTGAATGGAAGTTGCACTCACACAAGTTTAAGATCTTTATATCCCCCTATATCAGTAAAATTTTCTTATCTTTGTATTTTAAATGCTAAATTGATTTATACATTGCAATTACTAACTTAGGCATCAGAGATTTTGCCAAAGTTGTTTTGTAGGTACATATTGTAAGAGAAAATTGAGTTTTCAATTGATTTGAGGATTTCATTGGCTGCTTAAGTGATTAGGAAAACACTTAGAAAACAAAAATTTAGAAAAACTAAATTTAGGACATCTTGAATCAATTTAGTAATCGATTCAAATTTTTCCAGGATTTCTTTGAGTTTTTTGAATTGATTCACTTCTGAAAAAAACACACACCAAGAATCGATTCCTTAATCGATTTACCAAATTTTTCGGAGTTTTGAGAAGACTCAAAACTTTCAAAAAAATTTCTATAAACCTGGATGAATCAATTCCCAAATCAATTTGTATGGAATTCTATGAATGGATGATCTAATTCCATAATCAATTCCTACATAAATACTATACCTGAATCGATTCACAAATTGATTCAAAGCATTATACTATATATAGTGAATCAATTTTTGAATTCATTTGCAACACTCTCTTAGCTGAAAAACTCGAACTCTTTCAATCTCTCTCAACCCAATCTTGGTCCTTACTCAATCTTTTCACAAATTTCCTTCACAAAACACTTAAAAACACTTATTCTAATAGTTTTGTCTGATTAATTTCAACAAAATCTATTAAAATAAAAAAGCCCCAAATTTAACCCAAAACCCTAACTGTAATTTTTCAAAAATCCAAACATGGCCAAAATTATCAAACTTACTACTAAGAGAAAGGAAAAGTCTCCAATACAACCATCAAACCTTGTAGCAGAGGAGTCACTTTTCAAATCAACCAACAAATACACTGCCTACCTATATCTCACCAATAGGAAGGTAGAGCTATTGAAATGTTTTAATGATCAGTTATTACAATTTACCCATTTACCTGGATTATTAGCTAAGTATAAATTAGACAAATTTTTGACATTCAATTAAAATAGTTACCCTAGATTAGCAAAAATGTTTTATGCAAACTTAATTGATGCTAAAGGTAAATTGCCATGTTATATGAAGCATAAACATGTTATAGTTGATTTTAAATTTCTAGCAAACGAATTTGATATGGATAATAGCCAACCTAAGCTTACTGTAAGACACTTCATTGAATATAATAGGAAACTAGCCATTAGGATGCTTTTTCCTTATTCCACCCTAAAGGATAGAAGTAGGAAACTGGTCATTACTAGCTTGTCTCTTGAGGGTAGAATCCTGCACTATGCTTTATGTAAAGTGATCTTGCCTGGAATTACTAATTTTACTCAAATAGTGGAGGGTGAACTATTTTTGATGTGAGTCATTAAAAATTAACTTGATTTTAATATGCCCTACTACATTTTGAAACATATGGCGAATTGTTCTAAAAGAACAAACATTGGCTACCTCCCCTATGGCATGATCCTTACTCCAATTTTTGCTGAATTCAAAATCAAATTTTCTAATGAAATTTTAGTTTTAGAACCAAATTCTACTACCATGATTACTGCTTTACATTTTCATAAAATGGGAATGAAAGAAAATGATCAAGGCATATGGGCTAAGAAAAGGACACAAATCCCTCAAGCCATTAGAGGATCCACAAGCTGCATAGCTAGAATGTCCACTAAAGCTGAAGGAAGGTTAGTTGAGGTGATTGAACAGATGCATAAGCACATGACTAATTATATGAACAAAATAGTAGACAATCGAGAAAATTGGTTTGACTTAATGGAAGATCGCATGTCAAATATGGAATCTGAACATAGAAAACATACCTTTGAAGTTAACGAGTGACTCAAATCAACTGAAACTCAAGTACACGAGATTACACAGAGGATGCAACAATAGATGAAGAAGATGAACTTTAAAAAAGGGGAGATAGAAAGATTTTAGATAAGAATAGAGAAAGTAAAATTTTGAGAAAATGAAGATTTTAAAAAGGAAATGCATATTTTTCAAAGGAGATGTTAATTTCAATTCAAAAGGGGAGACATAATTAAAAAGGAAGAATAAAAATAAAAATAAAAATTTGATTCTAAAAATTAAACTTTGATCCAAATTAAACTTTAATCTTAAATTTTTCGTATTTATCTAAAATTGTTTGTTACCATCAAAAAGGGAAAGATAAAGAAAGATTTTTGTTGACAGTGAAATTTGGCTCATATGGAGAGCCCAAACTTTAGCCAACTGGGAGCGATTCTTACGGGATCTCTGACCTCTATCTAGTTCAAACATAGTAAAACAAAAAAATAAACAAAGAAGAAGGGAAGAGCAGAGAAGGAGACACAGGATTTAACGTGGTTCGGCCAAATCCAGATATCACCGGACCCTACGTCCACGGTAGCATGATATTCAAGTGGTATTTTTACAAAGTTACAACACTTAGGTTTTTCCTCTTAGCCTCTATTTTAGCAGATTTTCTGCATGAGCCTCCTTTTATAGAAGGCTCCTCCCTCATATTTATAGAGGAAAGGTAGTTACAATGGTAATTACATATGCAGTAAGTATGTTACATCAACATTTAATGTACAAGACAGAATATACAGACCAAATCTCCTTTTTTGGCTACTATAGATTGTCTTTTGCAAGCAGGCCCCATTTGTCCGTTAGGGCAAGGTATGACTTGATCTTCTATCTGTCAAGCTCCATGTCGATAGTCGCACATTGCTGACTGGATCGCACAATCCGTGGTCATGCACATCATCAGGAAGGAGATGTCGAACTCGCTCTGTTAAGCTCGAGTTCAAGTCGAGGGGTCGCACTTATGATGTAGATTGAAGGCATAGAGATCCAGACAGTTTTTCTGACCGGTCCTTTTGTCACTCTTGGACTTTTCACGTGTCCATCTAGGATGAACCTATTTTCTTATGTAACATAAGCCCCCCAACTCTCAGCTCGCACTGTAGGCTAGGAGTTGAAACTCTTTGATTTCTGATTAGTCAAAGTCTTCTCCTGAGACTGTCGTTTCATCTGCTCTAGGCCATGTGTCTTATAGCATGTGTCCAGTTGTTATTGTTGAGTCAAACTTAGCCTTTTTCGAGGCCAAAAATGATGATGATTAGGGGGAATGGATCTAGATCCTTTGATGGAGTCGGCCTTGGCTCTATATAAGGGAAAGGATATCCCCTCTGTCACTGCATTGAGCAAACCATGGAGTTCCCTAATAAACCACCACTGTTTTTGGCATTCTGGCCTTCCATAGAGGCATGTATGGTTTGCTGCATAAAGATCTTGGAAGGTTCAACTTCCCCGCCAACATGGAGAGATCTCATATGGATCACAGACTGCATCCTCTCAGCTCCATCGTGAGGTAGTTGTTCGACCAGCCAAGCTCTTGACGCTTCCTGATGTGCTTCCTTCACGAGGAGCTGGGGGTCGAAGGAATAAGGAGCTGCAGTGCTGTCGCTAATTATGCATTGGAAGGGAAATTTGAAGACTTTGGAGGCGCACGGGCTCTGGTTAGCTAGAGTACGGCCCTTTGTGGTCGGTCTTTCTTCTTAGTCATAGGTTTTCCCTTTTGTATTCTGATTAGCTTGCATTCAGGGCTTTTTGATGTATATCTGCCTCGTTGAGGTCTTTTAATGGATAAAGCTTCAACTTCTTTCTGTAATTTCTATTTGTTGTCTTGTTTCTCATATGAACATTTTTGTCTGAGCAATCTGTGCGACCTACACATAATTAAAAGATAGCATGAGTTGCAAATCAGAGCAATCTCGTGCGCGGGCCGATCCTGTGGCTAAATAAATAGGCAAGTTAGTATGGGAATCATAAAATAGTTAGATAAGTTCGCATGAAAGCTGCGAACAGTTGGTCGCATGAGAGCTGCGAAGTAAAACAATTCCATTACCTCTGGCAAATAATCAATTCGTCAATTCCTTACGCTTCAGTGATCATGAAGTCATGCTAGTGTTGAGTGTTTAAGAGTGCCTCTGCACCTTAGTGAGCACGCAGCCGCACTGGCATGAATGAGTGTTTTTTAGTGCCTCCGCACCTCAGCAAGCACATAGCCACTCTAGCATAAGTGAGTGTTTTTTAGTGCCTCTGCACCTCATCAAGAATGCAGCTACACTAGCATAAGCGAGTGTTTTTTAGTGCCTCTACACCTCAACGAGCACGTAATCGCGCTAGCATAAGCGAGTGTTTTTTAGTGCCTCCGCACCTCAGTGAGCACGTAGCTGCACTGGAATAAGCGTTCATCAATTCATCTCTGGAAGGAGCTTTGGGGGCCTCAACCGGACTGAAGATCATAATTGGCATTAAATTTTTCATGAGAATTGGTGGAAGTTAGCCGCATGCAAGCTACGAAAATCACTAATCCTCAGAAGAAGAAGATAGAGTGAAGAGACAAGAATAACAACAACAAGCCAAATGGCAAATAGCTTTCAGTATAGCAAAGAAAGGACACTTTCATTCATTCCAAAATTTTAGAATACATTGTCAATGTATAATTTGGATTGAGCCCCCTGGCTCCTGATCGGTACTAGGTTGGGGAAGCTAGTGTTGCTATCCCACGGGTTGTACCACATACTCCTTTAAGCGGTCTCTCCTGATCAAGTCTTTAATTGCATCTTTGAGGGCCAGACAATTTGAGGTCCCATGCCTAACCTCATTGTGATAGGCACAGAACTCATCCCTGTTCCTTTGCCTAAATGGAGTTTTCAAGGGTTTAGGCCTTCTGAAATTTTCCCTATCCCTTTCTGCCAAGAAAATTT
>JANHAO010014514.1:0-15273 GCA_026873985.1 Saraca asoca
CTTTAAATCTCTTCTTCTATTCTTCTTTATTTCTTTTCTATTCCTTACTACTTTCTCTTTCTCTCAATAAATTTGGATAGTTGAGCTATAAAGATTTTGGTAATTAATATTAACTTGTCTGTGGGATTGACCCATATTTGCTAGTATTAGCTACAGCTACGTTGTGCACTTGCAGATATTTAAACATTACATCAATGATGACTGTACCAAAAGAGATGTCAAACAAGATAAGGTCAAGGAAGATGAAGTTCCATCTCCAAGAGAGCAAACCACACAAATTCTTTTGCACATCTCTAATTCAAGTCCTATTTATCAAGAGCTTTCTAACCTTTCCAAGACTACTTCATTGATTCTTGCATCAATAACCCCTAAGATATGTCTGGGAACTAACCTTTTGTTAAAATTATACCCATAAGCCAATTACATATGTTATAATAGGACACATTTTATAACAATTTTACTCAAGTCAATTATTACTGATAAAAGTATGTTATTTATCATACATGTTGTACATATAGTTTGATAAAAGTCCATAGATAAAAAGGGCTAATGGAAGAGGTCATCATAGAGATAATGATCATGAAATGGGATTCCTTACAAGCCCTAATCTTAAATGCTCCTAGTCATAGAGTCATTGGGAATTGACACTAATTATTCGAATAGACCAACACATATGATGTGTGCTTAATTGGAAAGATGTCTCCTTTCATAGACATTGATGTAGAGATGATGAGTGCAATATTTATATATTTCATTTTTTCTGTATTTAGTCTTTTGTCAAGTTTATATGCCAAATAGAGTTACTTATGTTTTGTTTAGTCTTTTGATATTGTTTAAGACTTGTGGTTGCATCTTGTGTTTTACACCTTTAATTGGGATGATTCTTATATTATTGGAAGGCTAAGACAAAGCTCTACAATTTTTATGAATGGTTTCAAGATCGGTTCAGGCTTTTGGTGGTTCGAAATTAGCCTAGAATTTGAAGAAGAATGTTGACCAAGTTAAAGCCCAAACCCATCATGGTGTTTTCATGATATTTGGAGCTATAAATTTTAATCAGAGTAAATCTAGGCCAATTACAAAGATACAATCCATATATACAACTTTTATGGAGGGCTATAAGTGAAATTATGTTGTTTTAATTGAGAAAAAGAGTTGTAAGGATAAATTATAGATTATGATATGGATTGGACTACTCTAAACCAGTTTTAGTTTTTGGTCCATAACTTTAGTTAGAAACCTCAATTTGAGCAAGGCCTGGTCCATTGATATGCTAAGGAGTAAGGTTATAGCTTTCTAGAAGAAATCAAAATCCAATTTTGCCCATGTTTGACCAAAAAATTAGTAGTTATAATCAGAAAGGAAATCTATAACAATCAGAATCCCAGTTGAATCAAGGTTACTTGGGGATTACTCTTAAATCAAGAAGGGTTAATCATCTCAATTTTGTATATAAATAGGAGTTCCTCTAGTGTAGAACACACACTATCTCTCTGCACAATTCCTTTTAGTTCTTTTCTTCTTCTTCTAGTTTTCTTTTCTTTTGTAATAAATTGCTAAACTCAATTTTCAATTCAAGGGAATTCTATTTCAATTCATTATGAGTGTGAGACTTGATCTATTTTGAATTATTCTTAATATGATTAACTATTGTTTTTATATTTTAATTGATTTATGATTGCATAAAATGGCTTTCTAATTGTTTGTTGTGATAATTGCTAATTGAATTCCATAACCTATAATTGTTATGATAGTTCAATATAGGTAGCGATTAGATGTTAATGATTATGATCCTAGTTTTTGTTCAATGCCTAAGGAAAATATAGGATGAATTAAATGATTTGCAAAGGTGTATAATTGTTATCCAGTTTTAGCCTTTTTTTGTTCGTAATGTAATTATTAATTTAAATAGGATTGCTTAGTACGCATTTAATTAATAATAAAAATTTAATTTAGATGATGAACTTAAATTAATAAAATAAGGGAAGAAAGATAAGGATTATTTTAGTGTTTAGGTAATTCTCGATTAAGTAATAGAAAAAAGAATAATATTTAGGTATTAATGATCATTTTGTGAATTGAATATAGAAATCTATCTTGAATTGAAGTTTTTCTAATTAAACTCTTCTTTATAATTTAAATTCTATTTTTATTTTATATTTTGAATTTGAATTCAAGAGAAACTAGTGCACATATGTGGGTGCTCATTAGTTGAATGAGTTCACTGAGTCGACCTGCTCAAGAATTCTTAAATGGAATATGAATGAGTTGAAGTGGAATTCTCATGTTGCAAAGGTGTTGATTGGTCCTTAGACGTGAGACATCTTAGCAATATTACATATAGTCAGTTACATTTTAGTGCTGTTCTGACTCCTAGGAATCATAAAAAATGACAAACATTGGGTATAACTTTGCTATGTATGAAGATTTGTGAATGTTAATAAGGGATCCATCACATCTCAAAACAATGAGAGAATGTCCTATGTTTCCTCAATACCTTGACTCAGGAAATCCTTGGCCAAGATAGGTTGAAATCAGAAAAAAGTTTTTAAAGTTTCACAAATGAGTTATGCGTAAAGGAATGGATACATAGTTATTAAATAGTTAGGATTTTTGACTTAATACCATATCTTAAGTTTAATCAAGACATTGAATGAAAATAAGGACTTTAATACATAGTAATTGTAATTGAAAAGGTTTATATTTATAAATTCATGTTAATTAGGTCTTCATGACATGTTGCTAGATGCTAACTATTTCATACTAATTTATATTATGTGGGCTTGACTACTTTTAGTGATTAGATTAATAGATTCCCTAAATATAGTGTGTGCTCCTAGGCATATACTACCATATCCAATACCCATTAAACTTAACATGCCGTGTTAGACAAAGAATCATTAATTTGTTACTAACTTATTACATCTTGAAATCCAGGGGTGTGATGGCATGAATCACTCTATAGTGATCCATGAACTTAGGAGCATATCCTTACTGAAATCCTCTATAATTTGAAAACATGAAAATAATACAAAAATCATGACTTTTGTCACTTTTTACCTAAAACACATGATATGCATGATTTTTATTGAATTTTTTTTTTCAAAAATAGTTTTTGAAATCTAATTAAAACCTTTTGCCAAAATTTGAATCTATAACTAAGGATCCATTGTCTAGTTAGATTGATACCACTAAAGTATGTCAAGGGAACCACATACTTGATTTCAATTACATTTAGTCATGAAGTGTCTCCTAACTAAGATAATTTTCATAGAATTCATTAACCTGAAAAATGGTAATGGATGGGGTGAGTATGACTACTTAATGAGTATAAGTAACTAACCCATCTTTGGGTTGAAAACCTTTTAGTGATATTTATATATATATAGATCATACAATATACATGTAGTATGCAGGAAAACATGAATATAAACATATTTTCAGAAAACTATACTTCCAATCATCTCCAATACTTTTGTAACTAATTTGCATATCCTTACTATCTACCCTTAGTCTTACTGATATTGCTATCATATCATAATTATAACTTAAATCATGCAATTGTTTTGTGAAGGTCCTGTCATGCTATTAACCTTCTGAAACTTGCAAACAAATTATACTAACATTGGTAATTACTGGAAGAGAGATGTTTGCTAAAACTTCTAACATGAAAAACTTACAACTGAATTTGCCCCTTGGGATCACACATAACATTTCTTATAAAATTGTGCCTGATTGCACCTATTCTAGGACCTTCTGTCACCTTAGGTGGTTAAACATATCACAAGTCCCCTGTTGCACTTTATAACCACCTACATAAATATACATCTCTTAATGCACATAGATCTTCTAGTTTTCACCTTTACATGTTAGTTTTTAAACATAATCATCACTAAAGATTCTTTTCTTTCATATGCAATACTATTTTTATTTTACTACCCTTGTCTACTAGACAACTTCATATTCATACATATCTAACTTATCTGGACAATTCAAATGCATTCTACATGCTTATGAAAATTTGTTTAAAGGAATTTTCATCTCTTGAAATCAAATTGTATCTCCTCAATGTAGGAAATTTTTCACTAAAATAAAATAACAAATCAATTTTAACGAATGCTAAAATAATTTTCACAAAGAGAATTTCATAGCTTAAAATAATTCACATGAGAAATATTTTCTAATAATAAAATATTTTGAAAACTTGTGAAATAATAATTTGGAGAAATTTAAACTTGAAAATATCAAACTAACTTATTTTAATATCTTTGAAATTCATGTGATCTTAATATTTTATGCTTATGTTTATGCAAAGTGAGGATTCCCAAGACAATTCACAACTTGGATTCAATACTAACTTCTCATGATTTATTGCATAGCATACATAAATTCAAATAATCACATAGGAAAACAATTCATAATTTTATATCCTAAAACTATATCCCACAATTAAATCTAGTTTGTACCTAAATTCTCATATATTAATTCCTATTCTACTTCATGATTCTTGATCTCTACAGGTCTAATAATAATTCATCATTACTTATTAAATTTATCTAGGCCTAATTCCTAATTTCTAACACATCTAAAACATTAGGCAAATTAAAAAAAATAGTATACTTTATACAAAAAGGGAGCCAGATGGTAGAATTCCCACTTACCTGATCAAATAGAAACTCAGGAATTTACAGCATATAAGTCTATGCATAGTATTGATCTTGGCCTTTGGTCTTAGGCCTAGATGCATTATTGTAATCATTTTGATATAAATGAATCAACTAACTAAATTTTGAATAAAGGTGGGATAAAAGAGAATCAAATGAAATGAATAATAGAAACAAGTTAGAGGCTGGTGATATCAATCAGGGATTGATATTCACACTGGTCATGACTAGGGATTTGGATTGTGATAAATTTGGTATCAAAGCATGGTTTAAACTAAAACCTGTGTGTATAAGCTTGCATATAGAGTTGTTTAGAGTTGTACAATGATGGTGATTTAATCTAGTAGTAATAGGAATAGTACCAGTAGTACATGTGCACCTGGGAACGTGCATTGTTAATACCATTCCCATTGACCTTGTCAAATATGTGTTCATATCAGTATAATTAAATTGAAACTTTCTTTATTTCTTAAGAATATGATTAGTTTTGTAATGTAGAATATAATGAGAAACAGAAGATAGGAAGGCCAAGAATCTGGATATTATAACAAAGGGTCATCCATTAGACGAAACAACCCATACTGTGAAGTTGATAACAACCTTGAAAACTCTGAGCACCTTGAAATCCCTTGATGGGTAGAAAACTTAGTCCAATAGGCAATGGATCACCTAGTACATGTAATAACAAAGAACCAGAATTAGAACCAAAACCAGAATCAACATTGGAATAGAGAACTTGATAGTGATAGGTGAAATGAAAGAAATTAAACCTCACTTGCTAGAATTGAACAAGAGAATAGGTTAAAAATCTTTCATGAGTTTTTAAAGCTAAAACCACCTCAATGTGCCAGAACAGATCCTTCTGTGGACCTCTATCAATTCCTTGATGAAGTTGAAAGATATGGTAGGATGTTACAGTGTCTTGAACCTTTACTAGTAGAACTGGTAGGTTATTAGTTAGATGATCTCGAGCATTACTGGTATGTAAGAACTATTGAGGGGAGACCTGCAGATGTTGAACCGTTAACTTGGGCAATGTTCCAAGAAAACTTCATTGATCAATTCCTTCCTCCCAATATCCAGTAAGCAAATGCCTAAAAGTTTAAAAATCTGAAATAAGAAGGCCTATCTATGAGTGAAAATGATATCTAATTCACCTAACTTTCTCAATATGCTACTCACCTAATCCTTAATGAGACCATAGAAGTAGAGAGGTTTATTCAAAAGCTTTATGATTATGACTTCGATTGAGTCAAAGTTGATGTAGACATAATGTATCAGGAAGCCATGAATCAAGTTTTGTGAGTTGAATTGAGGTCTAAAGAGCACCATGAAAGGGAAATGCCCTTTGATTATAAGAAAAGAGCTCGTTCTGAGAGAGCTTGTATTTCACTAAGTGGAGGATTGACTCCAGCCTATAGCACACCACCTGGTGGGTGGAAAGAGAATTTTACTGGACCATCCCAATTGCATAATTTCTAAAAGAATCCAACTACAAGGGGAAATGTTAGAAGTCAATTAGTCTCAACTACTTCTATTCCATTCTATGGAAGAAATACATCTTAGAGTCAAGAAAATTTCAATGCCAACATGCCACTATGCAAGATTTGTAACATAAATCACTGTGGACCATGTAGAAAAATTTGATTAGGTGTTTTTGATGTGGATATCCTGGATATATAGTGAGATAATGCCCTATGAATGAAAGTGCTTTTGGATATAGTGCAAATTACAAAGCTTAACCCTAAAATAAACTAGTAACACAATCTACAACTTTAGTAAGAGCACCAATTGTGCTTGGTAGGAATGATGGAAGAGGCAATCGAGGAAGAAATCCTAATGAAACTACTGTAGAGTTTACAATCTTACAAGACAAGGGCCCCAAACGTTGAATGTTGTAGTCACAAGTACTTTGAAAATACATGATTTACAAGTTTGGATACTATTTAACCCTAGAGCTACTCATTCCTTTAGTGTAAAGAAATTTATCACTTTAATAAATAAACCTAATAAACCAATGGAATTACCATTAGTAGTAATGACTCTAGTTAGCATGACCTTTCTAGCCGACTATTTGTTTAGAGATTGTGTTATGATGATAGAAGATAAATAGCTATCTACAAATCTAGTTGTGTTAGATATGGTTGATTATGATATAATTCTAGGTATAGATTGGCTTTCTTAGCACTATGCGTGCATGAATTGTTTTGACAAGATTGTTATGTTCCATATGGACGAGTCCTCTCCTATAGTATTTCAAGGAGAAGGGGTAGCTTAGATAGCTAGTTTGATTTCAAATGTGCAAGCTTGGAAATTGTTGAAAAAGGGATACACAACTTATTTAGCCATGGTGAAAGACTTAAATCAATTTGTTACAAGCTTGAGTGAGGTTTCGATGATATGAGAGTTCATTGACTTGTTTCCTAATGATTTAGTTGGATTGCTACTGGTTAAGGAAATTGAGTTTACTATTGATCTTGTACTTAGTGCAAAACCTATTTTCATACCTCCTTACTAAATGGCACCATCGAAATTGAAAGAGTTGAAAACTCAACTACAAAAATTAATTGATGGAGGCTTCATCTGTCTGAGTACTTCACAGTAGCGAGCACCTATGCTTTTTGTTAAAAAGAAAGATGAAACATTATGGTTGTGTATCGATTATCATTAGTTGAATAAGGTGACTATCAAAAACAAATATCCCCTTCCTCATATCGATGATTTGTTTGATTAGTTGCAAAAGGTGAAATATTTCTCGAAAATAGATATGAGATCAGGGTATCATCAGCTAAAGATTCACAAAGAAGATGTGCCTAAAACTACTTTTCATATGCATTATAGACATTATGAATTCCTTATAATGTTGTCTAGTTTGACAAATGCACTAGCTACTTTTATGGACCTGATGAATTAAATTTTCAAACCATTTTTAGGTAAGTTCTTGACCATGTTTATTGATAATATTATAGTACACTCCAAAAGTGAGGAAGAACATGATCAACACTTGAGAATAGTGTTGTAGACCCTAAGAGAGCACAAGCTTTATACAAAATTCTCCAAATGTGAATTTTGGGCAACCAGTGTCAAGTGTCCTAGCCATGTTGTGTCATAAGAAGGGATATGAGTTGATCCTTAGAAAGTATAACTCGTAGAGAAATTTTCCAAATCTACAACGGCTGGATGCTACTATAAATTTGTCAAAGATTTCTGCAACATTGACTAAGCTGACTTGAAAAGGAGTACAACTTGAATGGACTCCTACATGTGAAGAAAGCTTTCAATAGCTAAAGAGTTGTTTAACAATAGCCCCAGTATTGACATTGCCATCTAGTTCAATTAGCTATGTAGTGTATTGTGACACTTCATGAATTAGGCTTGAATGTGTGTTAATGCAAAATGGAAGAGTAACCACATATACATCACGACAACTAAAGAAACATGAGTAGAATTATTCTACTCATGATCTGGAAATGGTAGTTGTAGTCTTTGCTTTGAAGATATGGAGGCACTACCTGTATAGAGAAACATACAAAATTTACACGGACCATAAAAGCCTGAAATACATCTTTAAACAAAAAGATCTTAATGTTTGACAACAAATATGGATGGAGCTAGCAAAAGATAATGAATGTTCAATATTGTATCATCATGGCAAAGCAAATGTGGTAACAGATGTGTTAAGTCATAAACCAGTAAATGAGTTTAAGTAAATATGATTAGAAAATATTGAAGCAAAAATGTAATAGAAACTGGTTAGAGCCTGGTGATGTCAATCAGGTATTGATATTCATGCTGGTCATGATCAGGGATTTAAGTTGTGACAAATACATGTTGGATTTGATCATTTTACCTAGGATTCAGGTTTTTTAAATCAAAACTATGTTGGGATTTCTTCCTAACAAGGTTTCTACTTTGGTCAATAGCCTAACTACATTAGGATTCTAAAACCTCAAATACCATGTGTCAGATTTGTGTTTGAATCCAATCAAGTTAACCATATAGGGTGTTACAAATTCTCCCTTATAAGACAATTCATCATCGAATTGTTCTTTTGTGCCCATTCTAAGGTTTGGAGGTTTGCTTATATCTTATCCTAATTGGATGGTCCATTACTACATCCGTAATCCTTATGTCATGCCCCCAATTACTTCCTTATTCTACATTTCCTTGTTGCTAATTAACCCTTATCAATATTCTTACCCATGTCATCATTCTACTTCTTTTATCTACTAATCTTTGATCCTTTTCATTCATACTAATCTTGCCATAATGTCATGATAGCCATCACACTACCACTATATTGCTCTGATTCTATCTTAACTACTATAGTGTCTTTTACTTCTCATCCTTTGTTTATGATCCTATTTACTTTTCTCATGTCATTACTTAACTATTCCTTAATTTTGGTCCATAATCATCATTTCATTCGTTTATTGTTTAACTTAGTCTATATGGATTTCCTTGTGGTTTTTACTACTTTATGTTTATGTCCTCCTTTTTTTTATTACTCATGTCATGTATATGTTGATTTGTAGGTTATAGATAACCCTTTGCTTATATTTCTACCCTTTTCTCATGAGTCTATGTCTAATTTTTCATTTTTATTCTTATTTAAATTCTAGCTAACATGAATCTATTCTCTCATAATCATGTCATGTTCCTTTATCTCTTTCTTACACTTATAGTGAAGCATACTAGCTAGTATTAGATGCCTAATCATACACTCATGAAACAACATTCATGACAATTCATGCATCTTCTAACTTAGACCACTTTCAAACTCTTATGTGCATCTGACACATCATGCAATTCAAGTATAACATTCATTAAACAAATATAGGTACCTTTCAGAGTTCTTATACTAGCTAGGTCATGCTATGCCTCATTCCATAAGCAATAAAAACTACATTATCTTGCATCATTTTGTGCCTCATATTATTCTTTTCTTATCTTAGGCATTCATCATGATGCCTTCTATTCCCTTTTGTTGGGATTTCTTTCTCATATAGGTTTTGCATTTTAGTTCATAATATATACAAAGAATTCATATAATTGTGAAAAGAAATTTCAACTGCATAATGAAATTTTCAAAGAAATTCAAACATCATGTGCCAAAAGATAAAAGGAAAACATAAAAAAACAAGCTACTAATTACATGACCTTGGCTATGTACATAATCATCTAATAGAGAAAACAAAAAGGCAATATCGGCCTTACCATGATGCTAGCTACTTGCTACCATTACTCCTCATCCTCCAGACAGAAGGTTTCACACAGTGGGTCCATCTTATCCTCCAAGACATTCATCCTCTGCCCAATGCAACCATTACAAAAATCATGCTAAATAGAGACAATTGTTTGACTATAGTTCATGAAACCGTCTTTAAAATTGTTGATAGTGGCAATTCATCAAAGCACCATATACTTATATGGTTTTTTCACCACTTAGCCACTGATTAAGTGACAATTGACACTAAGTTAGAATCCCAAATAACTTCATGGGAAGCTCACTCTCTTCTATTTATGCCATATAATTCAAATTTCTATACTTCTAAAAGACAAACACCAAAAGCTTTCAATTTTCATCTGAAGGGTTCAAGGCAAGCTTTTATTGAGGCTCAATTGCCTCATTTGTGCTTAGATTTTTACCAACTAGCTTGAAACCCTGATGAACCAGTTTTTCCCATCTAGGTTGAAACTCAGATGACCAGGTGAGCTCAGAGTTTTTCCTTTGATTTTTTTGGTTGTTTCTTAATCCCTATGATTCTACTTTAGACTGAGCTCGAATATTTTGATGTTTTACTATAATTAAAGAGTCTAAAAGTAGACAATAACAATGATGAACTCTAATTTACACCACACACTTGTTTGTGGGATTGCAATAGTTCTCAAAATAAATGCCAACAAAGAGAAATTGATTTTGTGTTTTAATGAATTTTTGAATTTAGTGTGAACTTGGAAAATGATTTTGTATTTGCTATGCTAATTGTATACTAATTTTGCATTTATCTCATCTCATCAAGACTTCTTTTGGTAAAAAACTCTTTGAAGATTTTGATTTTAAAAGTCTCTCTCTCTCTCTCTCTTACACACACACACACATGAATTTGATCATCATATTTCTTTCTCTATCAATCCATTCATTTCCTTCTCGAAATTTTAGAGTTTAAAATTTAGTGTGTCTGTTATTGTGATTCTTTAATATGTTCATATGAGTGCATCATATTAGGAGAACAATAACATCTATCTCTACCTATCATACACATCTACGATAATGGATTATTCATTCCAACTAAAATGACCATCAAATTTCACAAGTTGGATAACCCATCATGTGAATTCAATCCAAATCACTCATCTTTAAATATTAATTAACCATGTTTCTTAATTTATTTATTTATCTTTGAAACTATTGGAATGGTTTGCTATGTTGAGAGCATATTGTCAATTCAAAATCAGAGACAAAAAATAGAACCATGCGACCACCCATTTCTATTTTCCAACTTTTTAATTCTATGCCACCCCATTTTTTTTACTAAGCACAAGTTATCTAATATTATATATATGGAGGATAATTCCTCAAAATATTATTCAAAACTACATGATATATATAGTTTTATATTATTAGGCTACCATTTCTATGAGGGAAATTCTTATATTGAGCTAATGATAAAATAATGTGCAATTAAAACAAAATGTCATCAATAGAAAAATGAGTAAGGATGGAAATTTTATTGTTTTATAAATAAGTAATGAAGGGACCTATATGTAATATATATAAATTTAAGAGGAAATGATGGCAATTTACCCTTTCATATTTGTTTACCATAGTATTAGTTCTGTGTAGTATGCCTTCACTGCCATATTCTTGGAAAATATCCCCTCTAAACAAATTAGCTTCTAGCAATTAAAATAATCAAAGTAGCACAATAATAAACAATCAATTTAACATAGAAAACCACAAACTCTAGGGAAAAAAATATGGATGAGAAGAGATCCACTAGAGTAAAATAGATCATAGGATAATATGTGTGAAAGTTTTCACTTATAATCCCATAACTCTGTTGTGGGTATTTTTGGAACCACAAAAATGGGCTGGTAAAAGTTGAATGGATAGACCTAGTTGATAAGGGCCCAGCTTAACCAGGGTTAAGGTCGCTGGAACAAAGTATTAGGTCACCAATTACGAACTCAGATCACAGGTTAACAAGGGTCAAAGCAGTAACCTTAAGTTGTTAAGGACGAGGTCTAGCTTGCAACTTGAAACATGTTTTCCTAGCCATCAATCCAATGAAATCTGTTCAATTGCCTATTTAATAGAAATTCGTTGTTGACCATTATGTAACCAATTGATGACTTGTTATATGTGAAATTTGGATCACCTTTAATGGGTTGGCAAACGGCCTGAGCAAGGAAAGAATTTAACTTATAGGACACTCAAAATGCTAAGTCTCTAGCTCACGTCGCTAGCGACCTCCTCTATAAATACAAGGAAGGAGAAGAATGTTAAAAAGACTGATGCCAGTATACTAAAACTTTGTAAAAATATCTTCATATCAATACATTACCATGGATGTAGGGCTCGGTTCTATCCAGATTTGGCCAAACCATGTTAAAAACTCTATGTCTTCTGCTGCTCTTCCTTTTCTTCTCACATTCTTCGTTCATTTACCACCCTTAGAACCAGATTATAGTTTGAGATCCAAAAAGAATCCTCTGTGTGGCTGAAGTTTGGCTCAGAATTAGATTCCACCATCAACATTTTGGCACCGTTTGTAGGGATCTCATCTGTTCTGGTTTGTTTTCTACTATAATAGCCAAGGGAAGAGCTACCAGAGCTTCAAACGCATTGCTCAATCCTCTAGAAGGTCATGTCTTAATGACAGACTCCTCTACCACTCTTGTCATTGGTGCAACCGCTACTTGCCCCCAGCCAATTCTGTTCAGCTAGTTGCCATTGCCAATGGCACCGATGAAGTGTAGATTTGGTTCCAATACCGGAAAAGATTGGAAAACATGTTGGGAGAACTGACTAAAGTAGTCACCATGTCAGCACAAGGTGCATAAAGATAGGCTGAAGCCATAGCGCCCGTGAATGCTTGCCAGCAACAGCAGGTTGGATGCTCGGGCAATGTCAATCAGGAAAATTCTCTAGCTCACTACTTGCAAGAGCAAACCCAAGGTCACAGCTCTCACAACCATGAAGACTTTGGGAGACCTACTCCCTTACAGATCCCCTATAGGTAGAGAAATAAGTAGGAGTTCTGTGCCTATCATAACGAGGTCGAGCATGGGACCTCTAATTGTAAAGAGCTCAGGGATGTGATTGAAGACCTGATCAGAAGGGACCATCTAAGGGAGTCATGGTGTGGCCTGTAGGGCAGCAATCCTAGCTTCCCTAGCATGATGGTGGCCAAGAGCTAGGGGGCTTAATCTGAATTATACATTGACAATGCATATTAAAAATCAAAAGTTAATGTAAATAATTTCCTTTATTCTTGTTGAAAGCTATTTGACGATTGGTTTGGCATTACTATCTTCATCTCTCTATTCTGCTCCCTACTATCAAGTGTTTACAATTCCCGTAGCTTGCATGTGGTTAACTCTTTTAAATCCCTTGAGTAACTTTGTGCCAATCATGGCCTTTATTCTGGTTGAGGCCCTCTGGAGCTCATTCTGGAGATAAATTGAAGAATTTGCCAGCTTCCTAAGTTAAGGCCCCCTGAAGCTCATTCTGGAGATGAATTCACAAATTTGTTTGTGTAGTTGTGTGCTCGTTAAGGCATCAGGGCTCATCCTAGAACATTTGCTAGCATAATTGCATGCTTATTGAGGCACCAGGGCTTATCTCGGAACATTTGCTTGTTAAGATGGGAGCTCACTAGGTGTGGAGACACTAAAAATAAACTCACATTGCCAGCATAGCTGCGTGCTCATTGAGGTGCGAAGGCACTCTTAAACACTTAACACTAGCATAGCTATATGCTTGTTAAAGCGTAAAAATTGACCCGATTATTTACCTAAGGCAACAAGATCGCTGTAATTCACAGCTCTCATATGACCAAATGTTTGTAGCTCTCATGCGACTAGATGCTTGCAACTCACATGTGACCAAATGTTCGCAACTCCCGTGTGACTTTCTAATTATGTACAGTCTTCATGCGATTTGCTCATACAACACTCATGCATAGGATGTTTCACTCATGTCTATTGCTTCCAAGTGAATTTAGTCGATTGGCTATTTGAGTATTTCATCATGAGCTACAAAAGTTTGCATTATTATAGATGCAAAAAGCTAAAGAACAGCGCATAGAGATTGCAAAGTAGATTTTATTCATTAAAAAGCCTCAACGAGGTAAAATTACATCAAAAAGCTTAGAATACAAATTAGAAAAAGCCAAAATACAAGAGGAAGGCTACAACTAATTTCTTCTGGAAGAAAGATTGCCATACCAGGGGAAAGCTCCCACCAATTAGAGGGCTGGCCACTAAGGGATGAACCTTTGCTGACTAAAGCTCACGAGCTTGCCTAAGTCCTCAAAATTTTTCTTCTAGTGCCTTCCTCAGCAGCAAACTCTTCCTTAACTTGACTTCTACCAAGAGAGAAGGAAAAAGCATAGCTGCTCCTTATTTTCCTGGCCTCTAGCTCCTCTTTTGATTCACAAAAAGAGCAACCCACGAAGTGCTAGGAGCCTGGTCGGTGAGGCAAAAAACCTCATGGCTCTGAGATCTATATGAGATCCCTCCATGTTAGTGGAGAAGACATATCTTCGAAACTCCTTATGCAGCAGGCCATACACGTCATGACAAAGAGACGAAATGCCAAAAATAAGGGAGGCTTGTATGGGATATTCATGGTTTATTCAGTGAAGGAGCAAAAGAAACTTCTTCTACCTTAAATAGAGCCAATCCCGGTCTCACTGAAGTGTTCAAATGAATCTCCCCAGCCACTTTCATTTATTGCCTTGGAAATGAATGAGGTTGACTCACTAATGATCGAGAGGCACATACTATGATAAGTGTGGCCTAGAACAGATGAAACGATAGATTCAATGAAGACTCTGACTGAGCCAAATTCTACGAAGTGAATGACTTTCGAAAAGTTTCAACTCCCAGCCCGTGAAGCAAGCTGAGAGTTAGGGGGCCTATGTTATATGTAAAATCTAGATTGCCTTTAATGGGCTAGTGAACGGCCCAAGTGCGGAAAGAATTCAACTCACAGGACACTTAGAGTGCTAAGTCTCCAACTCGCATCGCTAGCAACCTCCTCTACTCGAGCTCACCCCAGCAAGAATGAGCTCGACCACGTCACTTCGAAGACAGCTGCTCCCCCAGACCGAAGGTTCTAGTCTGTGTGGTGCGATCAGTAGCTTAGGAGCTTGTTAAGTAGAAGACCAGTGATGTGTTATTTTCTATAGGCACACAGTGAAGTTGTAGTAGATACCAGCGAATACGGGTCGAATCCCACAGGGATCTCTTTATCAATTACCAGAGTTTACAATGTAAGTTAACTAAATCAAATATGAATATCAAAAGTAATAAAGAGACTTAATGAAAGAGCAACAAGTAAATAATAAGTAAAGTTCAATTATAAAAGCCTAGGATTGAG
>JANHAO010014515.1:0-15292 GCA_026873985.1 Saraca asoca
ATTTCCACATTTACACCTTGAGGACAAGGTGTTTCTGCCACAGGACAGAGATGTTATGGACAAGGGAAATGAGGAGGAGGATATGTAGAAAGGCAAATTAATTGAACAACCAATGTCACTACAGACTCCACAAATTAGGCCCAAGCACAATACAATCAAACCTAAGTGGCTGAGAGACTATGAGGTGCCTTGAAGAAGTGCCAGCAAGGATAAGGTGTCTAGAAGGATTACTAGGAAGGATGAGGAGCTTGATAGTTAGTTATGGTTGTTATGTGTATTGAGGGTTTGTTATTTCTTTTTCCGAAATTATAGGATTGCTTGAATAATCTGGAATGTTTCCCTGAATAGCTTATAAGTAAGGGAGAGGAATGTTGAGGGGATATGCTTAATAATGAATGAATGAATGACTAGCCTATTTTCTTACTTGTGTCAATATTCATAGAATTAGAATTCCAGAACATTACAATATATATATATATTTTTTCTCTTCTTTGGTGAATGAATCTGTTTAGGCCGCTAATGAACAAAAGTTTTATTATGTTTTTTAAAGGAAATAAATTTGCAATGCTGCTTTTTTGTTTTGAATTGAAATTGAGTTTCTGAAACATTTTAACGGAAAGATTGTTGAGAGAGAGAGAGAGAGAGAGAGAGAGAGATCCAAGAGGTGTAGACATTCAATATCATAAAAATTGCTTAAAATAAAACCAATGAGATTTTCTTGTCTTTTCTTTGAAATATACAGTGATGAAGTACTTGCAGGTTCAATTTGTATACGTAGGAAAATATTTTTTAAGCCTACTTATTTAATTCATTTAGAGGGGTAAATTAATCCAGACGTATCATTCAAACACGTCTCTCCTTAAAATCGTTGAGGAAAATAAAAAAAAAGTCAACTTTACATTGAAGAGGAGAAGTAAGGCTCACAAAGAAAATTTTACACACTCATCCACTGGGAGGAATCAAAAGCTTCATTGTGTATTATTTGGCATTAAAATCAGAAACTAAACCCCTTTCTCTGAGAATCTTGATTCCTTGGTATCTTCCAAGCATCAGCAGTGTAGCCATTGGGTTTGTGCCTGGTGACTCTGAAAAGGTTGAGCCATCAACCACCCTCAGCCCTATTATGCCATGAACTTTGTAGTGCTTATCAACGACTGATCCAACTGTGCAGCCCCCATGATAATGATAAATGGTTCTCACATTTTTCTTGCAAAATTTCCTCCATCCATCTTCAGCAGCCATCAGTCTGCTTTGGTGAGCTGTGCCAAGGAAGAAAGCAACTGACTTGGACTTTGCAATTCTGTTAAGCAGTTGACTCATCTTGATACATTCGTCCATATCATTTTCACTTTCTAGATAGTTGAATTTCACGGCAGGATTTAGCCTGGGGTCTGTGTTGTCTAGTTGAAGCATACCTTTTGAGGAAGGGACTGCCACTTTGCCAGCAATTGTGACCCTTGTTGAATTGGCACTTAGTGGTATTATTGCTGCTTCAACTATGATTTTGAGGTCTTCTGTTATGCCCACCACTTGTGGTGGATCCGGCAGCCGGAACTCTGGCTTGGCGTCTGCCAAGATTGTTATGCAGGGATTGTCTTGCATTTCCTGGCCAACCTCTTTCATTTCAAGCACTAATGGGATGTTAAACTTCTTTAGTTGTTCTTCTGGTCCAATGCCACTCAACAAAAGAAGTTGGGGGCTTCCTAGTGCCCCTGCTGCCAAGATAACATCTCCCCTTGAATTTGAATTCGTGGGTCTTCTGATGTAGGCTTCATGAGTTTCATCTAAGCTGCCATTACTCTGAATGAACTTTATTCCTCGAGCTCTTGTTTCATTCTTGTTACCTACGGCATTTTATATTTAAGTTAAAAAGTTAATTACATTTATTTCAATTTAGGTCATTTTGCTCCTGATAGAATCTGATTTTGGTTAACTCATTTAATGAATGAATTAAAATGAGTGTAATTAACATTATTTTACAATATTGGAGCTCACCCTTTTCTCTCTTATAATGAGATTATTGTGAGTAGTATGATTGTGGAAGTATAATTGCTCAATTGAACATGATAATACAGGAGTACTAGATTCTAATAAAATATTCTTGTTTCTCACCTTTGTGTTGAAAGATTATACTCTTCACCGTTGCATTCAGAAGAACAGTGAGGGTCTTCGGGTTAGCCGCCTCTAGAAGCTCTGCTGAGGTGTGTCTTCTTCCAAATCCATCAAAAACACTACCGGAAATTTTGGTTCCCTTTTTGTGTTCCAAGCTAAATCCATTGTATGGCAAAACTCCCACTTCCAGAAGACTGAATTCAGCAACTGATTGCCATGGGGTTAAATATGCTGGTGGAAAGACAACCTTAGATTCCACCCATTCATAAGCTTCTTTCACTAGTTCTTTGTCCCAACCAGCCTTGCTGACATATTCATCACTGGCTCTGCTGTAAATTCCGCCATTGATAGCTGATGATCCTCCAAGAACTCTTCCTCTGACATTGCTGACGCCTTCTTCGGACGTGAAGCTTTGTGCTACTGATGTATATTTGTCTGTCTCAACTAAAGGGAAACCATAGTACTTCTTGTCAATCACTAACGGATTTTCAAATGGTGAGCTACCTCTTTCTACCAGTAGCACCGAGAATTTCTCAGACAGGGTTGCTGCTAATGGACAGCCACAAGTGCCTCCTCCAACTATAATGTAATCATATGATTTTCCTGCAATTTCTTTAACATCTGAAGTCATATGCCATTGTTTAGTACCTGCAAGATTGGAAGATAAAAAATGAAGCCAATCAGAACCAATCTTCAAGCTTCTAAGGAAGCATGGTCTGCTGGTAGAGTATGGACCGTAGTTATCAGAATTGTGATATATGTATGCTTGTGGCGTGGTGGGTACAGGAACATAATACACTGCTGTGTTAAACTCTTGCTTTAGACAAGCTTTTTAAGTGGCGATGCAGGTATGTAAAACGTAAGTACTAAAATGTGATATATTGATCAAACAAAGTTCGAGCAATTAATTGGAGGCTTAGTGCCAGACGCAAAGTTTGAAATCCTTACTCCATGCATGTGCATGTTCGTGTCTTCTGCTTATTTAGAAAAATACCAATCGAAGTGGTAGCTTACCTTGAGGCTCTGAAGGAAAAGATAAACCCAAATTTGCAAATATGAACCAAAAAAATGCTTTGAGAAGCTTATGGTTATGGTTGATTTGTGGAAGCTCCATTTCTAGCTGGCAAAGCAAATGGGAATGCATTGGTTAGCAATGAAGGAGAAGGGGCAGGATTTATTTACCTTTGTGGGCTATAAATCATTTGACTTCCTTTTGGTTAGTGACAACAATTGATTAAAGTTTCATAGCATCAAATATTTAAAAAATGCGCATGGTTTTGTTAATGATTTCATAATGCCATGTTTGGCGACAACAACTGATGTTGGGGATATGATTTCTCCTCCTACCAGGGATTTTATTTTAATTATGATAGATATTAGTCATAAGTATATGTGCCCTACCCAACTGTCTCTTGTTACATCAACATATAGGTAGAAAGCTACTAGCAAGTGCTTAATTGCCTCACAACAAACTCATATACTGCCTTTGATGTCACCAACTTATATTATGATGGTCTTCAGAGGCACGGAAAAGATAATAAATACAGTCAGTAGGTAACCATTACCGAATTTTTTCAGTAGAAATTAGTTACTGTGATCCAAAATTAGCAATATGGGAGTGAGATATGATGAATCAAAATCATAGTTATCATAGTTTGTGACGTGGGTAGGATTGTAATGCAAAGACAAGGATTTGAATCCCCTCCACCAGAGATGAAGGCAAAGATATGGAAAGTGGGGAGGGCTTTATTCTATCAAAGTGGATCCCATTTAACCAACTACATTTTATTTTATTTGAGATAACAATATTTTCGCATTTTATTATTTACTCTTTAATTTTCTTCCACTTACAAGCAGGGATGGAGCTAAAAATAAATTATTAGAATGATTAAAGTGGAGATTGTTGTCTTAATTTTTAGGAGTTGTATATGAAATTTAAAAAAAAAATAGAAAAACATAGAGAAATTTTTTGTATTCTAAAAATTTTGAAAGGGCAAAAGCTCCCTCACACTACAATGAGGCCTCCCCTCTGCTTATAAGCGGTGGAGACTAGATTTGGACCTCACTTGCTTGTGAGAAAAAATGAATAATAGTGTCAGAGTTGATTTATTCTTTAGACCTTACTTGTTTGTGAGAAAAGGTGAATGAGAAAATGAATGGTAGAATGTCAAAGTTAACTTATTCTTTCTACTGCAGGGGATCCAAAATTCAGAGAATACATAATTTAATTATAATAATTTTGCAGAAATAATTAAGTCTGTGATAAAAGTTTATCAACTTAAGTATCAAATGTTGTACTTTGTTCATAGTAAAATTTATATAAAATATGATCTAAACAAAGGAGATGTGCAACACCATTATGTGTGCTATAATTTCTTCTCTTTTCTGAAGAGGATATACAATCAAGTTTTTTTTTTTTTTTTCAGATTACAATATACATAGTTTATAAACAAAAGATATACCTCTGAGAATAAATTCCAGCAGCTGTCACTTGGAATAACCAGAACCCATCTATAGTCCAAGGTTCCCAGAAACCTAGAACTGCTCATTGGATGAGCAAGCAAAATTCAAGTCTATTTCTTTTGAACTTGAGTCGTTGTCACTCTGATATTGGCTGTTCAAGTCAAACATATGTGACAGTTCTACCTTCCTCGACTTGTTGCCACATCTTTTACCAAATGGTTTCTCAACACAACCACCATCAGTATCCAATTCTTCACTTCTCTTTCTGCCATTGGCTTCAGTTCTTGCATCTCCATTCAAAGATTTATCTTCTGGATAAATGGGCATTAATGGCAATTCAACTGAAGTAACATTTGATTTTTGTGGATCCCCTAGCTCTCCCATAGGCTGCTTCTCTTCTTTCCACCGTGAGCTTTCTGAAGATGTCAAGGAACTCTCCAGTGAACACATAGTTCCTCTATCTTTTTTCCTTTCTCCATCATTTAAACTTAACATTCTTGTTTCTGTCAGTTCTGAGATTGGAGAACTTGGGTAGCCATTGTTGATACTTGAGACTAACTGAGAGATTTCAGCTTTTGCAATTTCTAGACCCTCTGCGGAAGGACTGTATGCTGCAAGTGTTTCCTGAGCTTTCCTTAGCACAGATTGTAAGTACTTCCCTTGTGCTTCGATACGAAGCTGCAAATGTCTCTGCACCCGAAATTTGTAAATTTAAACTGATTGATATCACCTGGAAATCAAGTGGAATTAAGTTCAAATTATGTGTAATATTCTTATGTACCTCAATTTGTTCATAAAGTTTCCTCTGTACTTCCATTTGCATTTGGAGAGCCTGAGCTATCTGCAAGCTTCTGAAGAATAAAGCATTTGATCAACGAAAGCTCTATGAAATACTCATTTCTAATTTTCAAATCCAAATTGATCAATAACATTGAAAATATTTGATCAAAATAACTATTCATTACTCGGTGATCTGATCCTTGGTCCCAACACTGGTTTCCCTAATGCAATGAACATCGCTGCTCTGAATTTCTCTGTAATCTGCACCAAAAAGACCACAAGACCCACATGAATCAAATGCGAAAATTAATCATTATACCATTATTTTTAAACCAGGAAAAGCAATAGAAAATCACCTTCTTGTTTATTGTCAGAATTTGTGTCTGACACTTGGCTTTTCCCTAGTCTGAATTTCTGTAATCAGAAACATGAATAATCTTAAACTCATGATTTGAATATAAATCAAAAAGCAGTAAAGAATGATACAATCATTACAAAAGGGAAATGCCTGTAAATGGCTCTTCAGGTGGTACAAAGTGAGTCCTGGAACTCCCATCACTCTCATAAGACCCTTTGGAGTTGCCTCTGCTCATATATACACAAGTGTGAAATATATATATTAGCTCACAAAAGCTCTATATTCTAATCTCAACATAGCGGGGTTGCTAAGCTTGTATACTCACTTTCTGCACCTCCAAGCTGATTAACTGCATCTACAAATCTCTGGTGAAGCTCAGCAGTCCATTTCAGCCTTGGCTTGGCATCAGTGGACAAAATCAAATTCATACTTTGATTTTGCAGATCCATTTGCTTTATTTTGCTTCAGTTAGACTTATTGGTAATGAAATGAAACATAAAAATATGTCTTTTGATCCTTTTGGTTATGCCTCAACATAAGGCCTCTATCGTTTCTCTTTATAAGTTGGAGTTGTTGGGCTGTCCCATGAATATGATCTCACTCCATATCAGGAAACATAAGTGGGGTATGTTGGAAGGGAATATATGCCATGAGCTGTGGCTCTGCCCCCCCCCCCCCCCCCTTCTCCTATTTCTTTCTCTCTTTCTCCCCATTTCATACTAACTTTACAATTTTAATTTTGAAAAATAGTAACCACACTTAATTTTACAGGTACTTAAATGGATTTATATAAATAATTATCAGAATATAAATATGTGATAACAATGAATGAGAAAATTAATTCAAATTAAATTTTGTCAAATGTGCAATAATTCACAATTTATGAAAAAAAATAAATGAATAATATTATAATTCTTGAATTTTTTTTCCTTCTCACTCTTTCTTCTTTGACTTAAAAAGGGGTGGAGAGAGAATCTATGATGCAGCAAAAACAGAGAAAGCAACGCAGTTCAATTTTGGGTCTTAAAAGGAGAGAAAAGAGGAAAAAGTGTATAATTTGTTTTTGTATTGCTGTTTTCCCACTCACTTGTCTCTCTATGTGAGCTTTGATTCCCTACCGAATTAGGTAGACCCACCATGATGAATAATGGGTGCAACTTTCTTAATGCTGGAAGGAAGCTTTCTTAGAAGAAAATAAACTTGATGGGAGTTGCCATCATGGATATTTCCATCTGGTGATTGAAAGTGAAATACTAAATGAATCTTTACTTCTTTCTTTCTTTCAAATTTTCTTTCCCTTTTCACTTTATTTAGTTTTGATTTTTTTCTTTTCTTTGATGAGTTGCGTGAGTGATAGGATTGGCAGATTCTCTTTGTTCCATGCAGGGATGGAGGAATCAAAGAATCTAGGATTAGATTTTCGGACCCAGAAACCCCATATTTTCTTATAAGGAAAATATGCTAGAAAAATAGAGAGCTCATCAGCCATCGGCGGAGATCAACATGTAAGTTCCTATCAAAATGACCTTAAAAAATTTGATTTTGTAGAGGAAAAATGCTACTTATACTCATAATCTTAAACATTTATTCATCACATTGTTAGATATAACACTTTTTTGAATGAAACTAATCTCAATTAAATTAAAATTTGTCCGACCTAATTAAATCACGTAAAACGGGTTTGATTTGATCTGTTATATGTACAATTATTGGTATCATGTGCAAGTATTTGTATTCTGTAAAAAAACAATCAATAAGAAGTCACAATTTGTGAGATTAGCCACAGAAAGGAATCTCAACCCCCCAGTTCATGAAGGGACCATCACCACATTTCAGTGCTTGGCATGACATAACTCAGCACTAAATCGATCGATCAGTAGGGTCATGCATATATTAGCCATCCAGTCAAGTTTGATTCCATCAAAGGATTAAGCCAAAACATGTTAGCTATTACAGTGCAGGGCAGAAAAAAAATGCTTCCTACCCAATTGTAAATATGTTGTAAGAATAATTCCCCTCTCTCTCTCTCTCTCAATAATCACCTTTTCCTCTTGTTGAGTTACTAGGAACAAAATAAGCAAGTGGCATTTTACCTGGAACAAAGACCACAACAGTCATAAGGAAATGACAAGAGCATCCACACAATTTCTGGCTGTACACTTTCCTTTGGAATGTGAAAGAAATTCAAGGAGTCACTAGTAATTTGGATGAATGATTTGAGTTCAGCCATCCACTTTATAATCAGAGATGTAGGCATGTTCACGTATTCTTATATAAAGAAATATTTTATGAGTTGAGATATTCTCTTTTGTGATTGTGAGATGATTAGTTATATAAATTAAAAATGATGATATTTTAATTCTTAAAACAATCTTTCACATTTATAATTTTCTTATACATTAGTTTGATGATGAAACCATTTCAATGCAGATGTCATTTGTGTATATTGATTTTTCTCCATTTATCTCTTTCTTAATGAAACATGCTCTTTTTTTTTTTTTTATAGATTTTTCATGTGTTTTATCATTGGCAGTGAGAAAATCAATATATATGTAGCTCCTATTTTAATTTGATATGTTCATCAACTATCAATTATTTTATTAATATATAGATGAAATTTATTTTATTTTATTAATAACTTCCCATCATAGGGAGTTACATGTTAGTCTCAACTCTTAATTTTAAGTTATTTATTAAGTTATCAAATGATAATTATTTAATAGATTAAATTATAATTGAATATTCAACATGATACGCGGGATACGTAACTCCCAAATGAAATATTCGAATTGCTCGATTTAATGCTGCAATCTCTATCTCCAAGCTCACGAAGAGAAGAGAAGAAAATTTCAACAAAAATGTAAAGGGAAGTAGAAAAAAGAAAAGGAAAAGGGAAGCCATAATGGCCAACAACAGCAAATGGTAAACAGTCAATTTGATTAAATCACTCCCACAGAGTTCTAGGGTTTCGTTCTCGAATTTGATCACTGGAAACAAAATCCAATGATTGGCCTTCAAAATCATTTCCATTTCAGCACCATTCATTCAAGCTGGTCTCTGCTACTTCACTGGTAAGTAATTTCCCGTTTAATCAAAACTGTAGAAAATCAAACATCCAAGTTTATTTCAAGCACAAGAATAATCATGTGTATCAGTAAGTTCAAAACTATCTTTATCAGTTGACTAACAACAATTCAACTGTTTCTAGAATAGAAAACAGTAAATCTGGTGTCAAAAGTCTATTTGATTAGTATTAGATGAATAAGTTTAACAGAGAGACTATGAGAGTGGACTTGGTGGGGCCGGCAAGAACCAAGGAGTTCTTCCTTATCAAGCATCTGCTAACTTCTCTATCTGATATTGAAATTTCAATTCCTTAGTGGGAAACTTAGTTCACATTCAAAGAAAGGAATATTATTATGATTATCATTATTTGAAAATTAGGTTTGAAAAACAAGAAAAGAAGAGGATTGGGGTAATATTAACAATACCTTTTGCTCTTTAACAAGCTGCTGTACTTGAAGTTCCATTTTTTTTCCTTTTTTTTTTTGTTGCTTTAAATATTCCACAACAAGAAAAGGAGATTCCGGGATGATGCCAAAGGCATTTTTAGGTCATCAGTAGGAGAAGGTCCGGTGAATCAAAAAGTCATTTAAGCAAAGTAATGCCCCTCATCAATTATTATTCTTTGAAGGGTCCCATTTTACAAGGGAGAGAGCCAGATATCTCTCTTTATCTCTCAGAAATCCAAAAGCAGTAAAAGAAGATGAGAAGAATGTGGCCTCAAGAATCCAGAAAAGAGAAACAAAAGGAACTTGTCAACATCCCACCATAGAATAATTGTCATGCACGTTTTTTTGATCAAAAATCAAAATATATTGTGTCAAATTTGGTCACTTGGAGAGAAAAATGACGTCAGCATTATGTCACTGTTAAATTGTGGGATTTTAAGCAAGAATATAGTGAAGAGTAGGCCTGAAGCATTGTGTTTGTTTTGAGTGACTTTCACATATTTTTCTTCTTACACTTTCGTCTTTAAATTTAGTGATAGCAGCTAAAGACAACATATTGCCGACAATCAGCAAGCTTCGAACATATAATCCATAGACTCGCGAGATGCCATCCTGTTGAAGAATGAGTCTAAACATGTTGTCATTAGAGGTTTCGGGATGAGTCTGAAATATATGATTCAAGGTGCATTATAGTTTTGATTCTTATATATTATCAAAATTATTTTTCGAAATCAAATCACGAAATATATTTTCTCGTAAATCTTTTAGATCAAATTTACATGACTTGTTTTTTGCTCTATCAAAAAAGGAAATACTAAATAAGTGTAAGTTAACTCAAGAATTAACATGTCTCCCTGATTAGCTTAATATGGCACATGCACTAATTAATATGTCCCTGTAATTAAAGAAAATCTATATCAGCAGAGACTATGAGCAATGCTTTCATTTTCTTGATTCAAGTCTTGCAGTTGCAGAAACCCTTCTGAAGCCTCAAGAATACACATAGCATTTGCAAAATCATTAGTCTAGTTTCAATTAAATTACCCCACCAAAGCATCAAAGAAAGCATTGTATAACATTGGTAAAATAATTGAACTTTTCTGGCTGATATGTCAGGCTTTTACCATCCAATAAGGAAGCAAATGTATGAATTCACCAAGGAGTAAATATGTGGATCAGTCAGAAAAATGAATCTTCATACTAAAAAGTGAGCAGATTTCAACAATATTTTCTGATAAAAGTATAACATCTCACTCTGTACATAGTTATGGATGACATGAGTCTGAAAACATGACCAGAGGAATTACATTTTTTTCTTCCACAGAATTGTATGATACATGACTTTAAACTGTATTTTTGCCTTGAATATCACGGATATAATATCTTATAATTTTATTTTATAATAATCGTATTTTTTTAAATATTTTTTTGTAATTACAATTATCGTGGCACAAAGAGAATTGCAAATTAAAAATATGATATAGTGTCATTCATTGTCTCAAAGGATATGAAATTCCAAAATCCCAGACGCACAGCATCCATGGTCTCTTTGCCTGTCTGAAAAGATAAAATAGGATCGTACGAGAATATTGTACAAAATAATTCAGGAAATACTGTATAATCTCTCACGTAAAGTTACATTTGAAACTGTTTTGACCCCTGCAGCTTCACATTATGCGTCAAGTCATGGAGAAATGCCAGTCCTTGCAGCCCTCGAAGATATATAACTAAAATAAGATGATTAGGTTGGGCAAACATTATTGGAATTTTCTTTTTTCATCTTTTTAGATTACATATTTATTAAGTAAAGGATCACAAAATTACAAAATATAGAGTAGACAGTATAAAAATGATTCTAGCTAGTCAATAAGAAACGGAAAATTATAATAGTAAGATCAGGAAAGTATAATTTTTCCATAAAGATAAAAAAAATATATATGTTTTATTATAATTTTTCCATAAAGATAAAAAATATATATATATGTTTTATCTTTATCTTTTTTTCTAACTTTCTTTTTTCTTCTCTCTTTTTCTTTAGAAAAATAAAAAGATGGTTAAAGGATTTAGATGCTTCTTTCCACAAGTTAATGAAAGTTGCACAAATGTCGAAGTTTTACCATCTCAATGATCTCATTCATATATCAATTCGGTTTATCTTATGAACTAAGTATATAGTAGAATAGGCATTTAAAGCAACCCACTTTATATTGAATATTAATAAAAGGTTTAGCTAATTTATTGGAAATTTTCAGTTTAAACCTTTTTGATATTAATACACACGAAAACATACAACGTGGACATAGATCGTGAAATTTAGTGGAACAACTAGATATAAATTTTTAAAGAAGTTAAAATACAAAATGCTAAAGATTTTGTTGAAAATATTTTATTTTTTAAGATTATATATGAATTAAAAAAACTAAATTTCTTTAATTTTTCTGATTGGTTACAAGGAATAAAAAGGACATAAATTTTGGGAATTCATTGTAATATGGTAACATTCATCATAAAATGTTAATCTCGATAATTTCCTCGATAGAGTTCTACAATCCATTATCCAACGTATCAAATTTTCAGGTTCACGGGGAGATGCAAACAACCAAGCCCAATTTTGGGTTTGATGTGAAGCCCAAACCCAAAGTAAAAGCCCAACTTTCCAGTTCTTTGAAAGTTCATGTTATAAAACTAGTGCATCACAGATTGGGCAAGACGAGGACTTTAACTGTCTGGATACGTTGGCTTGAAATCTCCACGGCCGGTAGATAAATGAAGTGCAAATGCTCGCGTACAAACATTAGCCCCTCGTTGAAGTTACCAAAAAAAAGAAAAAAAGAATAGAATTTAATTCTTCTAAATTTAGATTTATGAATAATTTTATATATAAAATCAATTCCAAATAAATTAAATTCTTATTTTCTTATGGTTTCAAACAAGAGGTAAGAAATTACTACAAACACTCATTCGAGTAATGTTACATATACATTTATCACTTACCTTCACTCATAAGCTTCTAAGGGTGTGAGCGACGGGACCTGTGCACTAATGATGGTGGTCAGAAAATCAACAGAAGATATTTTAATACTTCAGTTAATATTTAGATAGAATATAGGTAAGAAATTTTAAAAAAATTGTCTCAGGGATTTAGAAATATCTGTCATCTTTATATAGGCATACAATCGAGGGTAAAAGGATTTAATAAGACATATTAAATTACATGATTGATACTTAATTAGTATACTTTGTTAAGATAGAAGTTAGATATTATCTTTTATGTACGTCTATCAGTAATAATAATTGGAGGATGTGATCATACTATATAGAATATTAAGTGATTGTTGAGCGATATGTGATCAAATTTGAATAAATGCTTGTGTAGAAATGGAAGGATAAGTTGGTATCGCAATGTTGGCTTACAAGATGATCTTTCAAGATATTAGGATCGGTTGCCAAAAGATGAAGGATTGACAAAATTTTGACATTATCATTCACTATTTATATTCTTTCATATTTGTAATTGAATTTCATTATATTATTAAAAAATAAGTAAAATTTACACTTAAATATAAACGTGAATCTATTATTTTCACATTTCTTTTCATCCACAGAATATTATATAAGTAGTGAGTGCACTTAAGCAGTCAAAGTTAATTTGATATATAAGTTTCCTATACATCAGTGTCCAAATGTGATTATAACAAAGACTATGGACATTTCAACTTGAGATTGGTTTCCTCCTATGCGTGTTAGGGAGAGGGGCCCTCTAGTGTAATAATTCCATTACATCCTGAAAGGCAGATAAAAATCTTGCCTCCAACTTTGAATTATCTCCAACACGAAGATGAGTTATATATCTTATCGGGTAAGTAATAGACCACCTATTGTTTCAAGATATACGGAGAAGAAATTTGTATCTTCTCACTTCTTCTTCTTTTTTTGGTCATATTTCTATCATGATAAAATGAGATAAATATAAAATTTTTATGTGTTATGAGATTTAGAAATTTTTTATGTATAATAAAATCATTAAAAAGTTAATCTTATTTCTTACTAATATAACAAAAATAAAATCCAAATTCATGTAAAAGATTCATTTGGTGGGAAAAAGTGGGTATGATCGTGCTACTCACTGCTTTTCCATCCCATATATATCTTAGTGTTCTCTTTTGGAAAGCAGAAGAGTTAAAGTCCGCATATGTGTTTTTAAGTTTGTGTCATACTTCTTTTTAAATAATCATTAGTGATAATTACGTGAGAAAATATGGATGAAATATGAGAATACAAATATAAAAGTAATTTTGTTGTATAAAAAATAATACTTGCCTATATAAATATTACACATTACTTTGCATCATGTTATGTGTATGTATGTGTATATATATATATATATATATGTATATGTATGTATATAGGAGAAGTATCAAGTGAAAGTGTTATTTTTATATGAAAATAAAAGAAATAAATCGTGATTATTAGATCTTATATTAATTGTCATGATTAAAACATAATTAATGATCACATGATCACTTAAAAAAGTCACATGACTTTATGTATGAAAGTAAAAGGAATGAGCTGTAATCATGAGATCTTGCATTAATGCTCAATATCAAAATATAATGAATAGTCATATGATTGTTTAAAAAAATTACATGTATATATATATATATATATATATACACATACACATATCAAATGGAGTGATTCGTGACAATTAAATTTTTATATTAATGATCATGATTAAAATTTAAAGTTATATGAGTTTTGATTATATTTTAATATATAGGATCTAATAATCATAATTTACTTTCCTCTCACTTAATAATGTTATTCTCTCTCCTCCCAAGGTCATGCTTTCAATCCTTTGACAGACATCCACCATTTTATGTTAGTATTTCAGGATCATTTATCACTTGGGAAAGCCTTAAAAAGAGTCTGTAACAGACTTTAACACATGGGAATCTCCAAGCAAAAAAGAAGAAACAGGCTAGGGCAGGCAGGCAGGCAGGCAGGCAAGCGGCTATTATAGTATTATATAACCAAAGAACTAATAATTTTGATAATGGGAAATGGATCTTCTTTCTTAATATGTATATTCTATTTTTCAACTTTCCTGATGCGGACAAACATTGCAAGTGCTCAACTTTCTTTTCAGCCAAAATGGGTTAGGATGTTATATACAAATGTCAATAACCTACCAATTCATTTCATTTTCTAACATAGTAAGATCTGACTAACAGATCTTTCATTGGCCAAATTTTTAGTTATCAAGATCTGTTTTCACTCCATTTTCTCCATTGCATACTAAATTTGTAGGAAATCAATCAACCAATATGCTTGTGCCATCCAAGTTCAAATATATTACATAAACAACTTTGTGATTAATTTAAAATCATTGTACATTTGAGCAAAATTTAGAAAAAAATATAATTTATTTATTTATGATATGATCGAAATTGTTTTACCTATTTATGGTTTAAAATGTTAAAATTAATCTATTTATAATTTATTTTATTAGCACTTTAATAACCTAAAATAATTTTTATTAAAAAACAAATAGAATTTACAAGTCTTTGTCACATAATCTTTCTTCTTTTTACGTTAAAGAAAAAAATTAAAACAAATTAAGGTAGCAAGCACTACTTCATGGCTGGATTATTTAATCTATAAAGTGGTATTTTAGATCCAAAATGAAATTTAAAAATACATTATCAAATCTACTATTCATATATCTTCTTAATTTTGTGGATTTAATGAAGGATGAAGAAAATATAATAAAAACATATAAATTTTATTTATTTAATTTTTAAACGGAAAATAGTTGAGATCGGTTAAGTATTAATAAAGTAAATCACAAATTAATAAATTTTGACACTTTAAACTATAAGTAAATAAAATAAATCTGGAATAAATCATGGGTGGATAACATGCACTTACCTAAAATTTATTGTCAATGTCTTGCTTTATTATCTGTGAGTCTATTTCTACGTCCATTGAAACAATACACCCTCTATTTGTGGTATTTCCGCATCCACATTTTGGATGGGGAATAGATACACCATTTTGATATAGT
>JANHAO010014516.1:0-15273 GCA_026873985.1 Saraca asoca
TGCCCAGGCACAAGTACAAAGTGCCCAAAGACAAGAAGAGATCATGGCACAACTCCAACAGCTTCAAGAAGAAGCTCGGAGAGAGGCCCGTGGCGACCGCGACAGCCAGCGATCGGGGGGCTCACAACACACCAAAAGCTCCATCCCCCAGCGTGGAAATCCACACCCAGTGATGGACGAGGTTCTTCGAAGGCTGCAGTTGCTTGAGGAGCACCCACAGCCTCAAGACAACTAAACGCACCATGAAGAGACCTCACCATTTTCTGTGGAGATAGAGAAGCAGCCTCTCCCGCAAAAACTCAAGGTGCCTACCATCCCGCTATACGAGGGAAACAGTGACCCAAATGATCACCTGGACACGTTCAACACACAACGGTCGAACTCCTATTGAAGTGCCGTATGTTTCTCGCCATTTTAGGGGCAGCTCCTCGTGCTTAGCTCAGGCGCTTCCCCACGCGCAATATTGGCAGTTGGGAAGAATGCCAAAGAAAATTCATCAATTAGTACCAAGCACTGAAGAAACAACTAGCGCCTCCTTACCATCTTGCAATGATTTTCCAGCACAAGGATGAGTTGCTCAAGGATTATGTGGCCCGATTCATACACGAATCCAACTCCGTGGAAAACCCCTCAGAAGAGGGTATTCTGACAGCCATCTTAGCGGGGCTTCGCAAAGACAGCAAGCTGTACAGGAGCCTCTACAAGTCTCCTGCATGAGATCTCACTGAATTCTATGATCAGATGACGAAACATACAAGGTGGGAAGAAACCTTTGGAGCTAAGGAATTCAAAACTTGAGTGGGCCCCAACGGTCCCTCCGCAAACAAAAAGAGGAATGGCAAGAGTATTGACCACCCCACTCCTCACCTCTTGAAGAAAGTAAATCCTCAATGCCCCCGCGGCCACTTCGAAAGCTATAGCATTTTGTCAGACACGCAGGACAAGATCTTCACCACAGAAAGGCATAACGAGGACTTTGGAAGGCCTTGGCCAATGAGGACACTTGCCAAGTCCAGAGACCAGAATAAATTCTATACCTATCACAATGAGGCTGGGCACACCACTTCAGAATGCCATGCTCTAAAAAATGCCATCGAACGCCTCATCAGAAAGGGTCACCTACAAGACTACGTGGTAAACCCACCTAGACAGCGTGCTCAACAGGCCCAGCGAGTTATCACCCAAGAGCCTGAGCCCTCCATTAGAACTATATTCTAAGTCTTTGTCAAATTATACCAATTGGGGTATTTTGAAGTTAATATAAATTGCCGATTGGCCAAGCATCATTGAGAAAAAAAGCTCTCCACCTTTGCACTCTTGCTACAACAAACGGTTTTCACCTTGTGACAGCGATCCCACTACGACGAATGGTTTTCACCTCATCATAGCACTCCCGCTACGATGAACGGTTTTCACCTCGTCACAGCGCTCCCACTACAATAAACGATTTTCACCTCGTTACAGCGCTCCCGCTATGACAAACGATTTTCACCTTGTCACAGCGCTCCCGCTACAACGAACGATTTTCACCTCGTTACAGCACTCTCGCTATGACGAACAATTTTCACCTCATCACAGTGCTCCCGCTACGACGAATGATTTTCACCTCGTCACAGCACTCTCGCTACAACGAACGGTTTTCACCTCGTTACAGTGCCCCCACTACAACAAATGGTTTTCACCTTGTTGCAGCGCTCCCACTACAACGAATGGTTCTCACCTCATTACAGCACTCTTGCTACAGCAAATGGTTCTCACTTCGCTATAGCATTCTCGCTACAGTGAATGGTTTTCACCTCGCTACAGTGACTATGTTTGCTACAACGAATGGTTTCACCTCGTTACAGCATTCCCGCCACAGCAAATGGTTTTCACCTTGCTACAGCAGCTACGTTTGTTAATAACAAACAGTTCTCACCTCGCTATCGCGCAAACAAGATGAAGAGCGAAAGCTCTAAGACTACCCGGAGTTCAAAGAACCCAATGAATGGTCTCTACCTTGCCGCAATCAGAATAATACAAGTGCAATCGACATCTCACATGTGGATGGGTCTTCTTACAATCCCCGCATGCGGGCGCATCACTCAAGATCGCTCAAAGCATAGCTCACTCACAGAACGATGAGTAGATTGGAAAGTAAAGAACAACTGATTGGCTAAAAGAGAAGTTCTCATTGATCATTACAAATTTACATACAGCAATACCATGAAAGGATATTATCTAATCTAGGTACAATTGAGCATACTAGGAAGGTAAATAAGTAGTCTTCACTAGAAGAAAGTAGGAACTTTTTATCAAATGATCAACAATTACCCATATAAAATCATAGCTCTTTGGTGTTCTTGGTAGTCTAGTAAGAAAATTCATGGTAACTCTTTCTCATTTCTACTCAGGAATCACCAAGTTCTAGTGTAAACCTACAAGTCTCTAGTTAACTTGTTGCCATGTGAGATATCAGGAAGCAAAATCTACTATGTCATGTTTCATTCCTTCCCACCAATAACCTATCTTCAGGTCTTTGTACATCATGTTACTACCTAGATGCATAGTATATGATGAAGAGTGGGCCATATGTATAAGTCATTGTCACAATTCACTAACCTTAGGCACCCAAATCCAACCATGATAAATTAAGGCTCTTTGTTCATCTCTTACCAAACCTAAATTTGGTTCTTTATTCATTTTGTCAAGTAACTGTTTACATTCATATCTTGAACCTATGCAGCCACAATCTAATCAACAAATGAAAACTATACTTATATGTGTGCTAGAAGTATCCTAGGTCTTGATATTTTTGACTTGATTCTATTGGATTCCATCTTGTGCAATTCCTAAACAATTGGTCTTCTTTGCACGTTGATATGGGCAAGACTCCCTACCAATTTTCTATTCAATGCATCAACCACCATGTTAGCCTTACCTAGATGATATAAAATGGAGCAATCATAATCCTTCACAAGTTCCATCCATCAACATTGCCTTAAATTCAAGTCTTTTTGTTTGAAAATATACTTCAAATTCTTATGATCAGTGTAAATCTCATATGTCTTACCATAAAGATAATGGAGCCAAATCTTTAATGCAAATACCACGATGGTCATCTCCAAATCATAAGTGGGATAATTCTACTTGTGTTTCTTAAGCTACCATGATATGTAAGCTATAACTTTATTGTGCTACATTAAAACACATCTAGGGCCAATCTTTGAGGCATTATAGTAAATTGTATAGCTGCCACCACTCGTAGGTAATGCCAGCACTGCTCTGTGGATTAACACTCCTTGAGTCACTAAATGCTTGCTTCATATGAATCTGACTACACAAATTTGACACATTTTTTAGTCAACTTGGTCAAAGGGGCTAAAATCTGTTAGAAATCCCTCACAAAATAGTGATGATATCCAATGAAACCCAAAAAGCTACGAATGAGGTAGGTTTGGGCCAATTTTAAATCGCTTTTACTTTCTTGGGATCTACATTGATACCTTCCTTGGAAACCACATATCCTAGAAAAGTCATATTGGACAATTAAAATTCACACTTTGAAAATTTTGGCATACAATTGATGTTCACTAAGAGTTTGTAAAACTATTTTGCGATGTTGCTCATGTGCTTGGTCACTATAGGAATATACCAAGATATCATCAATAAACATGATTACAAATTGATCAAGGAAATGTCAAAAAACCCTATTCATTAGAACCATGAAAGTTACAAGAGCATTACTGAATCCAAAATACATCACTAAAAATTCATAGTGACCATACCCAATGCAAAAGGCAATTTTTGGAATGTCTTCCTTCTGAATTTGCAATTGATCATAGCCTGAATGCAAATCAATCTTAGAAAAATATTGGGCACCTTGAAGTTGATCAAACAAGTTATTAATTCTAGGTAAAGGATGTTTATTTTTCACTGTGACTTTATTTAATTGCTTGTAATCTATACACAACCTCAAAGTTCTATCCTTCTTCTTCACAAATAACACTGGAGCTCCCTATGGTGAAGTGCTAGGCAAAATGAAACCTTTGTTCACTAAGTTTTGCAATCACAATTTCAATTCAGCTGGCACCATTTAATAAGGCTGGATAGAAATGGGGTCAGTACCTAGAGCAATATTAATGCAAAACTTAACTTCTCACTTCGGTGGCATTTTAGGTAGCTCTTGAGGAAAAACATCTAAGAACTCCTGAACCACTAGTATATCTTCTGCCTTATGCTCTAATTGTGATGTGTCCCTAACATAGGATAGATAAGCCTCAAATCTTTTCTTAATTATTTTTCTAGCATCAAAGCAAAAATAAGGTCAATAGGAATATCATTCTTATCTCCTAAAAGCAAAAGGAATCTCTATCTAGTATATAAAAACTAACCAGCTTATTGTAACAATCTACATATTAATGATGTGTTGATAACTATTGATGATTAAATCCGGTTAACTCAAGTTTAAGACCCTAAACTACAAATTGAATGTAAAAAGAGAGAGAGAGAGAGAGAGAAAGGGAGGAAGAATAGGGAGACACCAGAAGTTTTTAACGTGATTAAGTTAAAGTCAATTATTAACCTCCGTGGCTATTATTACTCTTTCTTGAGTGTATTGTATCTGATGACTGATTGTGTTATATATAATGATCTCATCCCCTTTTATAATAGTTAGGGGCTACAATTTGAATATAAATCTATAATGATAAGTATCTTGACTTAATTAGGATTACGTAATAGATAAGGGTTGATAGTTATAACAGACTTCCATCAAACTAAGAAACTAAACAGATCATCTTGAATTGTCAATTGTGGATGCACACTCTAATCTATGAGTTGAGCCTTATTCTCAATGACCTGAGATGGCTGCTTTGACCTATGTTTGACCAGTGGCCTTAGCTTGTATTGAGTGACCTGATGTCTCGATCCAGCAACCTTAATCTTAGGTAAGCTGGGCCTTTATTAGTTGAGTCTATCCATTAGGCTTTTATCAATTCATTTGTGCGATTTCAAAAATATCCATGACAATAACCCCTATCTCTTAGTTCATTTTATGAACTGGAAGTAAAAGTTTTGTTAGTAAAAGCTTGCAATTCCAATCTGTAATGCCATTATTTTGTTTGTGCCAACTTATGCCATTATTACTACATTTAATGTGAACATTTTCCTATAGCCATCAGTGCAGTAATGGCATAACCTTATTTTTTGCTAGACCATTAGATTAAGGGTAGTTAATCAGTCTTTTAATCTAACGGTGAGGCTAATCAATTATAAGGTGAGAAAAACCCTTCTTTCCCTCTCGCTTGTCATTTTTGAAAACCTGCACTTTAGTTTCTTCCTTACTCTTCAAGCTTTCATCCAGTCACTGCCATTCTTCATCCTTTCTACTTCATCAAGTTCATGAAAGTAACCTTTAGATTTTGGTTTTGCCAAAGATCAATTTTGCTTGTCGTACTTCTCTTAGGACTTGTTTCATTAGTTAAGTAAGTTCTTTGACCGTGACTTTAGTTCTAAGTTTCTATTTTTTTTGGGATGCTCTATTTTGTGGTTTTCTAATATCGAGGAACCTAGTTTGGTTATGTGCACTTACTTGTCATTAGGAAATTTTTTCCTAATGACCGGTTCAATAGTGTGTTTATTTGCATGCTTGTCATTATTTTAAAAATTGGCATGTCATTTATTTGATAAAATACATATAGGTCTTGAGGTTGTAGATCATCAATTTTAGTCTTTTTCTATCTCCCTAGTTTTAGTGACCTAATAGGTTCATTGGTCAAGCCCCTATGTTTTCAATGGCCTGAGTTTTAGATGTGGTGATATGTGGCATGTATGGCCTGCTGTATAGGGTTTTCCATATTAGCTTCAGGTTCTAGGTATAGTCTACTTTCAACAACCTGATTATTCTTTCTTTTGTGTAGATGGTAGGTTATAGACACCGAGGTCACTAGGTAGAAAGTGTTGATGATTCTAACTCTCTAAATCGAAGTGGGGAGCTGATGCGTTTTATAGATGAAGCAACCTCAAGGAGTGGTAAGGTCACCAACAGGTTTATTGCTCATCTTGATCCTACTGAGGGCCAACAAATTGCTAAAAGTGAGGGGTCCCCAAATTGCAAAATGTTCAAGCACCACCTTTTGATCATTAAGCTTGATGATCTTAGGTATATAATTAAGGCATACTGTTTATTCATAGGCTTTTGCATCATAGCCCTTTCTCCTAGTGACCATATGGCATATCCCCTTATAGAATTTGTCCCTATTAGCTCCCATCATCTTGCTACTAGGCTTAGGTTCCCAATCCATCTCTACCTTATGGAGCTATTGAATAAGTTGAAACTTTGCCCTTTTTAGTTTGCACCAAACTCGTATTCTCAGCTCACCTCCCTTGCCCTCTTATACCTCAGGAATAATCTCCCTCCTCTTTTGGTCAAGGTTATTTGGTATCTATTTACCATTAAAAGCATGGGTTAAAATGAGGGGATTTACTACCTAATAGCTCATCAATCCACATTCAAGAGGATCTTGCCACAAGGTGATGCTAAGGGCAAGTCCAATGTGAGGTACTATAAATCCCACTGGTTTTTCATTTCATGCCTTTTTCTACGTCATCTTTGTAATTCTAGTTTCATCTTTACTTCTGGTAAATGAGCTTGAGGATGTATGAGCTTGCATAATTCATATTTTATCCTCTGGTTTTGACTTTTTGTTTCATATTGCATATGGAGCTAGCAAGGAGAAACCAATATTAGAGGTTGAAGAGATTAAGGTGCTGGGCCAGTCTGTTGTTGTAGACAATCTAAAGAACAATTTCAAATTCAATGAGGATCTCTTGCATTCACATAAGCTTATTCCAGCTTTGAACATCGAGCTTACTAGGGACATCAAAGGTTGTAGATCTAGAGAGGTCAATCTAGCAAATATTGAGGAATACAAAAACATGTTAAGACTTAACCTCTGAATGCCACGTTCCTCTCGCTCTGCTTGATCTGTTGTTGCTATAACTTCATCAGACCCTACTACTACAAGCCAATCTCCTCTGGCCATAACAATAGCATCCCCACAAGTGCTGGCTCCCACCTTGCATCCTGAGGTGGTCAAGGCGGTCAAGAAGGCTACATCCCCATCTGACCCCCTGCCAAAAAATAAAGGGTCGATAAGGGGAAGAGGTGGTCATTACTGTTAAGGAGGTGATGTCTAAGGTTAAGGGCAAGGAGAAACCTTTTGGTCTTGACCCTAAGGTGGGGGTACTTTGACTTTCTCCAGAATAATGTTGAGTTGATCTTAGGGCCTCGTAATAAGGCTAAAGTGTTAGAGTTAGAAGAATCCTTGGGGGAGGGGTTGATGAGCTGTGTAGCTCATCATATCTTTCTAGTAAGTAAAGTCCTTTCAACTTAGTCCTCTTACCTCTTTGTAATTCTAACTTGATCATTTGATCTTTCAAGGTTTGCTATCAACAATAAAGCTGAAGAAAATAGTTCGAGCTTAGGATGAGGGGGAAGAAAAAGCTTGTGAGTGACTTGTCTGCCACGATTGCTGAGGCACTAGAACTGAAAGAAAAGGCTAGAGATGTTGAAGTCACCAAGGAAAGGTCAAGGAAACTCTATCTCGCAAGGTGGCAGATTTCAAGGCTGTTATATCTAGCCTCAATAAAGTGGTTGATGAGTTGACGAAAGTAAAAAGTGAATTGGCTATGACAATGTAGTGAGATGAGGGTACCAAGAGGACATATGAGATAGCCAGAAGTGAAGTTGCTTTGGCCAGAAAGGAGGTTGCATAAGCTAAGATAGAGACTAGCATGCTTATTGCGAGGGCTAAAGAAGAGGTGGCATTTAAGGCCACCACTGGCTTCTTGTTCATCTTATAGGAGGAGCATCTGGAAATAGATTTTTCCTTTTTTGGTTGGAATGTTCTTGAGTTCATCAAGGGCTTTGAAAAGGACGTGAAGGTAGCTTCTCCCAATAAGGGATTGTAATTAGTAGATGGAGCTTCTCCGGCTAGGGACCTGAAAAAGAAAATAGCTCGTAGGTTGTTGGAACTACTAATGATCAAATAGTGGTCGACTTGCTTACCTTATGTATGGACCCTCTAGATTAGGGCATAGCTTCCAAAGGTTAATCTTTTTGGTAGGCCATGATAGTTTTAGGCTTATTCTGATCTTGTACTTTTAAACCCTCATTCATACATTCAACAAGGTTTTTAATGAATTTTCCATATTTCTTTATTTTTTTGAGCACATCGTGTTGAATGTTCTATATATCATAGAAGATGGACTCATGCAAATCACAACTTAATGAGTATTAGTCAAATCAGATGACCAATTTTCCATACTAATGTGTTTTAGCTTGCAAACCATGATAATGCATATTTGTCAATTATGATAATGTATATTCATTAAGCTAAAGTAGCTTGCATAAGCCATGTGCCCAAGCAGGTCACATGAGAGCTGCGTCTTAACGAGTAGTTAAGTGCTCACATAGGTCAGGTGTTACATTGCTCAGTGGGTCACATGAATACAATGACTAGTAATTGGTGGCATGTATACAGTTTCAAGTAGTAGGTCACATACGGTGCTAGGTAGTAAGTCACATACAATGTCGAGAGTAGGTTGTATATGGTGTCAAACAATAGGTCACATACAATGCCAACTAGTAGGTCACATGCAGTGTCGAATAGTTAGTCATATAGAATGCCAAGTAATAAGTCGCATGTGGTGCTAAATAGTTAGTCACATGCGGTATTGAGGAGTAGGTCATATGCGATGCCAAATAATAGGTCATATATGGTGCCAAAGAGTATATTGCATGTGATGCAATATAGTTGGTCACATGTGGTGCCAAGTAATAAGCCGCATGTGGTGCCAAGTAGTAGGTCACATGTGATGCTAGAGACTTGGTCACTTGTGGTATTAGGGAGTAGGTCAGATGTGGTGCCGAGTAGTAGGTTGCATATGATGCCAAAAAGTAGGTTGTATGCAGTGTTGAATAGTTGGTTGCATGCAATGCCAAAAAGTAGGCTACATGTGGTGCTAAATAGTTAGTCACATGTGATGCTGGGGAGTAGGTCGTATGCATTGCCAAATAGTTGGTCACATATAATGTCAAAGAGCAAGTCGCATACAGTGCCGAACAGTTGGTTGCATACAATACCAAAGAGTAGGTCACATGTAGTGCCGAATAGTTGGTCACATGTGATGCTAAATAATTAGTCACATGTAGTGCTAGGGAGTAGGTTGTATGCAGTGTTAGGGAGTAGGTTGTATATAATGCCAAATAATAGGTCACATACAGTGCCAAAGAGTAGGTCATATATGGTGCTGAATAGTTGGTCACATGTGATGCCAAAAAGTAGGTCATGTGGTGCCGATTAATTGGTCACATGTAGTGCCAAGTTTTTGCAAGTACATCGAGTTGAATGTCCTTTCCAGACTAAAGAGGCAAGTGTTCACTTCAGAATTAGGAGGGTGATAGCTTGCTTTCAGATTAGAAGAGCAATAGCTTGCTTCTGAGTTAGAATTCCATAAAAATCTATTTAGAAATTAATAACAATCATAAAAATTTGAAAGCATCAATGGTCTTATCAATTTTAGAATAATGTTATAGGACTAGATGAGTAATATCCAAATTCATTGATCATATGGGTAGAGATGTTTAGTGTCTTACGGTTCTCTGAAAATCACATTAATCTTCCTCCCTCTTATCCCTAGCTTGACTTCATCTTTGTAGCAGCATCGGGCTATATGTTGATTGCCTCGCACACATCCAATTCCATTGAGGGTTGGGAATCTAATGGTGAGTGTCTTGGTAGATGGGACAATGTCTAGGTCATTGATCGTAGGTCGCTCTAGCACCATATTATATGTTAAGGGAGAGTCGATGATCAGAAAGTTTACCAAGATGGTTGCTTAGTGACTTGAATCTCTAAGAGTAATGGGAAGCCTGATTTGCCCCTCTGGTAGTATTACATCTCCTATAAAGCCACAAAGAGGCCCTAGGCAAGGCTTTAGTTGATTTGAATTTAGTTCCATCTATTCAAAACATCTTGTGTACATGATGTTCACTGAGTTGCCTATACCAATCATAATTCTTCGTACCTCAATGTTAGCAATCCTAACTTGGATAACTAGTGCATCATTATGGGGAGAATATATCCCTCATGCAACCTTACCTATGAAGGTGATGTTGTTTGAGGCTATCCTTACTTTCTTGGTGGGACCCTCGAATTCACTATGTCTTGTAAATAGGACATGATTTGCTTCCTGTACATAACGTTCATGTAACTTGTTTGAAATGCCTACAATGTTAGGCCCACCGTGAATGGTAAATATAGTTCTTATCGAATGCACCTCTCTTGCTCAAGAGTCCATTGGCACTATTGTTGTACTGGTTGATGTTCTGTAGGTTGCACTATATAATCCTTTAAGTAACCTCTCTTGATTAGGTCTTCAATTGTATCATTTAGTGCCCTGCATTTCAAAGTTTTGTGTATGATTTCATCATGATAGACATAATACTTGTTCTTATTTTTGAACTAGTCAAGAATCCTTATGGATTTGGGCTTCCCAAAATCCTCCTTATCCTTCTCTATCACAAAGATCCTTTCCAGAGTGTCTAATAAAATGTTTTAACTAGCATGGTGACCCTCACACTAAGATCGCTCATTCTTAGCCTTTTTTGTGACCTAATTTTTAGGGTCATTATCCTGACCCTCCTTACTGTTCCCAATATTGCCCCTCTTTTTTCTCTGGTTGGAGTTATGTGCCTCGTCTTTGGACTTAGGGCTAAAGGTTTCTTCCTATTTGATCTCTTTGGTAGCTCGTTCATATAATTCTCTTAAGTCCTTCATCAGAGACTTATATATGCTCTCATGTAGCTTTTCATCTTTGCAGAGTCTTGCTGAAATCAATATAAAATACTCTCAACTGAGGGATTCTCCATGTTATTAACCTAATGTATGAACCAAATAATATAGTCTTTCAACTATTCATTCTTTCACTAAAAGATTTTTGTGAGGTGGTAGGATGGTACGAGCTACCTTCTTAATGCCTTATATTGGTTGATGAATCTCCTTTGGCATTCTTCCCAACCATCAATATAGTGAGCTTTAGATTCCTAAACCATGTTTGGGGTATGTCTCCTAAAGTGGTTAGGAACACATAACACTTAACCAATGGATTGGCCGTTTGAAGACCTATCTACATGTTGAATGCATCCAGGTAATTGTATAGGTCACAATCCCCATTGTATTGTGTGATAGCGAGAATTTTGAACCTGTGAGGGAGATGCTCTTTCTCGATCTCCCTAGTAAATGGCATACTTCCCTTATAACATTCTCTATGGTCTTGAGCCCAAGGGCAATGTTCTAACTATTCTACCCTCTGAAATAGCTCCTCTACCATATGGTCTTGGGCCTCAAACTGATGGCTAGAAGATGCCAGCTCCTCTTTTTGTTGTGGGAATGGCGATTTGAGGTAATGCATTTTCTTTGTTCATGGCCCGGTGAGTTTTGATCTAAAGCATGTCTCCTAGTAGACTTATTTGAGCCTTTAGCTCAACACAAACCCCCATGTTGCTGATGATCTCCTTTATCACCCTCTTGATAGGCCTCTGACCTTGGTCGTGAATCAGTAGAGTGAGTTGAATAAGTGTGCTGAAGTACTTCTTTGGCTGTTCTCTCTTCCTAAGCTTCTTCCTATGGTTGTTGGAGACCTTTTTTCTGCGCATCACTCCCAACTTGCTCTCGTGAGCTCTAAGCTTGTGCTTAAGTCAATGCCATAACTGTCACAGCCAACTCTCTCAACGTGTTCTCAAGGGCTTTATGATGCTAATGCCATGCTTGAATTTCATCCACAATGACAGGTTAGTGCAGTGTCACCGGGGACATGCTAGCAACAACACCTGTGGTGGGGGTGGCAGAAGTGCCTATCGTAGACAGGATTAGATCCTTCTGTTGTTCCATATGACCATCTAGTTGGCCAACTACCACATTTGAACTCTTAGTGGTTCTTCCTCAAGCCATCAAAAAATAAAGGAGAATGCAGTTTAAGGGCCTCCTTCTAGTGCCAAAATGTTGACAGTCAAATCCAGTTAACTCAAGTTTAGAGCCCCAAACTGCAAATTAAACATAAAAAGAGAGAGAGAAAGAGAGAAAGAATAGGAAGACACCAAAATTTTTTAACGTGGTTTGGCTACAGTTAATTATTGACCCCCTATGTCCATTACTTTTATTACTCTTTACTGAGTGTATTGTATCTGATGATTAATTGTGTCATATGCAATGATCTCATCCCCTTTTATAGTATTTAGGGGGTTACAGTTTGAATGTAAATCTATAATGATAAGTATTATGACTTGAATAGGATTACACAATAAATAAGGGTTAATGGTTATAACATGCTCCCATCAGAGTAGGAAACTGAATGCATCTTTCTGAATTGTTGGCTGTGGACATGCACTTTGATCTGCAAGCTAAGCTTTATTCTTAATGACTTGAGGTGGCTATTTTGACCTATGTTTGACCAATAACCTTAGCTCATATTTAGCAACCAGATGTCTTAGGTGGCTATTTTGACCTATGTTTGACCAATAACCTTAGCTCATATTTAGCAACCAGATGTCTTAGTCTAAGGACCTCAATCTTAGGTGAGCTGAGCCTTTATTAGTTGAGTCTGTCTATTGGGCTTTCACTAGCCTATTTGTGTGATTCTAAAAATATCCATAACAATAACTAATCCATGTCTAAAATAATAAGAAGATATCATATCATAAGCAATTAATGTCTGACCTAAAGGAGTAGATACCAACAACTATGATTCTCAAGAGAGTCAAGGTCTAGCAAGTCATAGCATAAGATAAGTAGATATAAACGAGTGGGTTATACCCAAATCAAATAACACATGAACTAGAACGGAATCAACTGATAAAGTACCTATGATTTCAGTATTGGAGGCCTGGGCATCCTACCTAGTTAAAGTATACACTCTTGTACTAGCTTTATGTCCACTATCACGATCTCTACCAAAAGATCCTCTACCTCCCCTCTCCCACCAAACTTAGATGGTAACGGTTTCGTAGATGCTACAAATTGGGGCAGAATATTTTGCAACGCACCCGTGGCCTAGTTAACACTAGGTGAGGCTATTAAATAAGGATAGTTTCTCACCAAATGATCCATCTAACCACATCTAAAGCAAGCTCTGATTTCCTTTCTACAAACATCCAAATGAAATTTTCTACAAGTATGACATGGTCCTAGTGCCTTAGGTCTAACCAAAGTAGGTTAACTAGAGCTAGATCTTCCAAAAGGACAATGACTCAAAGAAGTGACACCTGCTACTCTTCTACTTGAACTACTCCATGGTGGAAACTACACATCAGGCCTCTATGAAGGAGGTGCACTAGAAGCGAAAGATGATAGTCATCTAGAATCTCCACTTATAACTTCATATCTTGATCTTTTTCTCGCACTACCTTGAGCCTCTTTTTCTTTCTTTCTTTCCATAAACCTCACTTTTAATTCTATGGCTCAGTTATAAACTTACTCATATGTAATACTCTCAGAAACCTAAATAACATTAAAGTAATTATTGTTAAGGCCATCAACAAATTTCCTGGCCTTATCCCTCTTAATAAGGATCATGTGCCTTGCAAATTGAGATAAGTGAAAAAGTTGGCCAATATATTGGAGGTTGTTAACCTTTTTTGCTTTAGATTGTTAAATTCCTACAATTTAGCATATCATTTCCCTTCAGGAAAAAATTATTATAGGAAAATCATATGGAATATTTTCCAAGTGTTTGCTACTTACTACGATGATCTACGACTCTCCTTACCTCAGTACCAATCCACAGTGGATCTGTCAAGCTGGAATCCAACCAACCTTTCAGCAACATCCTCTGGGCACTCAAGGACCCACCACAACTGCTTAATCTGATCCAAAAATAGCCAAAGACCTAATACCAAATAACAAAGAGGCTTGAGCTTTTGAAATTCTTAGAGTTAGCTTCTAAATTTCATAGGCATTGGCCTTGTAGGAGGTAGAGGGGTGGTGGTAATTGTGTTTCTGACCCTTCCTATCATTGTCTCTAAAGTCTTTGTTGGGTTAGTGCATCGACAAACTTATTTATAGCTCTTTGTAAGTTCCTTACCCATGCACTAGGCATCCAAAGAAGAAAGGCACTTAAGCTCTAGAAGTAAAAGGAGCATCTATCTCATGTTGAAATGTTTTTACTTGCACTTTTTCATGTGCAACCTTGCCTCAGCCTCTAGCATGACCTTGACCTTTAGCTCTACCTCTTCCTTAAGGTGGTGGTAGTGGTGAAGAGGATGGTTCATGTGAAGCTCTCTCTTACTTCAGATCGACATCTAATATAAGCCAAGGATCTAGTCCAGGGCAACATCTCCCCATTATCAAGTAGAAGGATTTGTTTAAGCAATATTCAAATATTTTTATTTGTAAAAATGAAAGATTTAGGAATTATGGAGATTTTCAACACATTTTATAGAATGGGTATTAACATATCCTTATTCATATTTCGCACTCCCAGACGCATTAACATGAACACAGTATATTTATCCCAATTTAGCAGTTAAAGACCTCTAGTTATACACCTAGACTCTAGACTATGCTCTAAAACCAACTTTGTCATTCCCCAATTCATGACACATGATTGGCATAGAAAGTCACGTATAGGTAACTCTTTACAAGCCTAACCATGTAGTAAAACTTCTGATGTTACACGCCTCCTATATGGAAAATGATTAGACCAATGCAAAATATATGGGACATGATGATAAATATAAACAATACTGACACATTTATCAAAATACTCTATCAAATTTTTAACAACAATTTGGCAGAGTTTTCCTTATTTTTGAGATCCGGGGCACTAGCCAATATAACAGATGAGGACCACATGCCCTACCACAACCTATACAACTAGACAAAATACAACATAAGCCCAAATACCACAATGTACATAAATTATTGGGCGACAACCACACACAAATACATAGATGACTCGACCCTACCTACTACCAAAATACAACTATCATTATACATTCATGCTCTACAAAAGAAGTCTACCCAATTAAGGAGCAAACTTAGATCCAGATAGATATTGGTGAACAACGAGAATGGCCTCAGGCTCTAAAAATATAAAAGAAAATGGAGTGAGTTTCTTAGGAACCCAACAAGTAAGTAATTCCTCAAAAAACTAATGGTTAATTTACAAATTATGTTCAAATGCCATGTAGTATAACATGCATATATATATATATATGAACATTAGCTTGTA
>JANHAO010014517.1:0-15272 GCA_026873985.1 Saraca asoca
ATCAATTTAACTCAACAAAATCTTATATAAACATATGTTTTTATTCTCAAATTTAACTCAACAAAAGTGATCAAAGTTGGTCAAATAATAATGAAATAGAGAAAAATATAAAAAAATAAATCAAAACGGCCTTTTTTCGCAATTCTGATCGGGCAAACCGCCTTCGGCAATTTGGGTTACATAGACCTCGAAAAGTTATATGAAATAAAAAAAAATCACCCCAAACGGATAACCGAGTGCAAAGTTATGGTCTTTCAAAGTTTTTTAATTAAAATCCCAAATTTTTTGTTGCTGGTGAGTTCAATCCTTGGCAGAAAACGTCACAGAAGTTAAATAATATAAAACAATCACATAAATCACTTAATAGTTTCAGCTGAAAATCTTGAGATCTAGCTATGGAGTTGCTATAAAATAAATTTGATGATCTAGAAATGCTTACCAGGGTCCTAAGCACCGGAAGTAAGCTCACCGCCGACAAAAGTGTCACCGACGAGCTGAAAAGAGGAATGGCCGAACAGGGGATGAAAGATACCATTGCCGTCGAGCTGCCACCGGAAAGAGCAACTAGGGGAAGGAAGGTGACTAGCCGGCGTTGGGCGAAGCAGATCGATGATGGATCCGTAGAAAAATGACCAGAGAAAAAGGAGAAGAAACACGATCGGAGAGAGAGAAGAGAGAGAAGAAACTCAATGGAAAGAGCGCAAAATTGCAAAATTTTTAGCTGGGAAACTGTTTTGAACGAAAATATTCCAACGAAAATTTTTCATTGGAATTTTTTCAAAAATTTTCCAACAGAATATTTCGTTGGAATATCTTTTTTTTTAAAAAAAATAATTTAAAAACGGACATTCCAACGAAAAATTTAACAGAATATTCCAATGAGACTTCTGTCTATTGGAATTTCCGTTGGAATATTTCAACGAATTTTATTCCGTTGGAAGTCTAACAGACTTTAATCTGTTGGAATGTCCGTTGGAATATTCTAACGGATTAAAATTCGTTAGAATATTTCGTTGAAAAATCCTATTTTTCTTATAATGACATGTATTTATGATGGAAGTATACAAATATGTTTATGATGAAAGAGGCAAATTCAGCAAATAAAAAAACAAAAATTTAGATTAAAAAAAAAAAAGGTAGATTCGGCATCTTCAATGTCAATTCAGGTGACACTGAGGATATTAAACAACATTAGAAGCGGTAAGCACCCATCTATCTGATGTTTGCTAAGTGGGACACAGGAAATGAAAATTGAATTATTAAAATGGGAAGTACCGTGAATATTAAGAATATAAGTCGTCGTATATTGCAATAACAATTTGTTTGGCAGTCCAACATCTTGGTTGAGCAGGCGGCTGAGATTCTTGTTGAATGGTGGGATGATAATGGAAGCTTTGTACAGAAAATATCATGAATCAAGAACAGCTCATCCTTATATTTCATGACGTAACATGAAGAGTCCAAATCCACTGGACATGATTGAGATGACTCTTGCTGTGCTACGAGATGACAACATTGAAGGAAAATGGGTGCAAGCTTCCAAAGTTTAACATATGAAACTTGTCTTCTTATTGAGTACCCCTTTGCGGTGATGTCTGAATTCTAGGATGACCAGAATATGGCAGTGTCCAAATACTGCAGCCAAAAGGCCAGTCAAATTAGGCGGTGGTGACCGATCAAATTAGTCATTAACTTAGTCATACATTAATTATCCCTGTAAGCTGAAGTTTCTGAATCTGCCATTGGTTTGTATTTCCAACTTAAGCAACATGTTTAAAGTAGATTAGATGTTGTATGCATAAATATAAGATATATGTGCTTACATGTACATAAAACAATCCTCAAACTAGAATTTTTGTGGTGTTTGTGAAATTTTTCTCCACCGGGAAAACACAATACAATGGGAAATGTACCTAAGGTTTTTTGGTGTTCCCTTGATGGATATTACGAATACACATCACTGGAGCCATTGCTAGGACCTAAAATATTGTCTGTACGTGAAAGACAGCCAAAGGAGGAGTGGTGGTGGAGATTTCTCTTATCGGATGGCTGTCATGCACTTGCTCAGGTCATCAATAATCATTAAAGCTTGGTTACCACTTATTAAGGTGTCATCGGTAGCTAGCTTTTTATCTGCATGTCATCAACTCTTAGTCAACATATCAACTTTTTAATAAATTTAAATCATACTTAGATAAATAATTATGAATATATAATTGAAGCATTATTATAGAGTCTCAAAAAATATGTCATATAAGAAATTTATAATGTACATCGAGAAATGACTTTTTAAAGTAAGAAGAAGTATAACTCTATTTTATTAATATATGTATCATTACATAATTTTAAATGTGTTAAAAAAATCTCTAAACCCTAATGACATAAATAAACATATTTTTTTTTAAATTAACATAAATATTTTTTTCATAACTTGAAAAAATTTTAATATGTCATCTCATATGAACACAAAAATAATAGTATAAGAATCACAACTATGTGATTTTCTATTTATACTAGACAAATGATATATACTAAAATAATGATATAAATACTCTCAAAACGAAAAAAAAAATAGAAAAAATAATCCACAAATATATTTACTTCCAAATTTACATCCAATAGCCTCCTTTTTATATTTGATTTTTTTGTTAAATTTCGTTCAAAATTAAATATATTTATATATTGAACTAGTTCACAAGGTCAACTTATGTCACAGGGTGTGACTGATTTCACTATGAAACAAACATAGGCCTGGTGGTGGTGGGCATTTTCTTCAATTTCATTATGATAGCCGAAGAAGTATCTCTGATTGAGTTGAGCAGGTTCATTTGCATAAAGTAAACAAAGAATAGAGAACTAACAAAATTTAATCACTTGGGGTTATTCTTTACTACAAACAGACTATAGACCTATCTCAGTAACCACAGAGAGAGAGAGAGAGAGAGAGAGAGAGAGAGAGGGGGATGGGGGAGGGCATACGTACATCTCGAGTCTCTGAAATTACATTAATGGTGATAAGTCATAATATGAACTGCTAACTTTAAGTAGTAGCTACTTCCTCAGTTTTCCTCTTTGCTTCCTTCAGTTTCTTCCAATTCTCTTCACTGTCAATTATCTCTCCAGTTTTTATCAAATAACGGACTTTTTTACCATTGTCAAGGACTTTATAACCCACACGACTTGCTACATTCTGTTCTTTTGAGTACAGCATCACATTCGAGCTGTGGATGGGAGCTTCAATCTGGAATTGAAAAGGCACACGGCAGACAAACTTTTAATAGCCATGCCAAACTTCGATGTTTAGTTGTTTATCATTATAAACAACAACGAATTATTCTTGTTTCCTGGGTGAACAAATTAATCACATGTAGTTTGCTCATCGAAGTCAATGGAAGTAAGCTTGTTACTATTGATAACAGCTTAGTTACTCTTTTTTCTTTCGATGACATTTCATTCACTGATAATGTAAAATTTTAACTCTATTTCTAAATGAATGCTGTTAATTACTTCAATTTCATGATTCACATGCAAATGAAAAAGAGGATGCTACCAATAAAAAATTTCAATTTTATGTTTTGTGCAAGGGCAACAAGAATGACCTTAATAATTTGTCCTGGTTCACCCTCTTCCCTGCTCTTCATATGCTTCGTCTTCAAATTTAAGTCTTTCACTACAACAGTGCTGTTATGCTTGAAGACTTTAGTAATCTCCCCAATTTTACCCTTTTCGCGACCAGATATCACTTTCACTGTATCTCCAACCTTAACATGCATTTTGTGCAAGATTGGAAGGCTGTTTGGTTTACATTCCTTTCGTTCCCATCGCTTAAGCTGCAGGGAAGAAACATGAAATATTGTGAGACAAGTTAGGGAAACTAAATAATTAGGAAATTAAAATGAATCAAATGACAGATTCAGCTGACTCATAACCTTCTCTCTTTATGCTGTTATACACCATTGCATTAAGAAGCTATAAGTTTGATTGTAATGCAAACTGCAAAAGTAAAAAATGTATCCTTTTCCTTGCCTTTTCAGGAATCAAATCACAAATGAAAAATATAATACATTCCAATTTCTAAGAAACATTTTTTTTTCTAGGATATATGCAGGAAAAAAAAATTATATTGGATCATTTCAAGCGCTTCTAACAGGTACAAATGGCAAATGAAGACGGCAGACATGCTATGTTCAAATTTTACCAATCCATTTTCTTCTGCGTTACTATCTCTAACTTCCTGATTCATTTTGTTTTAAACTGAACAGAGTCTAACAACAAAAATCATAGCAGTCATACATGAAGCTAAAATCTGATACTAACTAACCTTCATTACTATAAGACATGGCTTCTCTGTTGACTTGACCTGCATGTCACAACAAAAAATTAATCAGATTATGTGACATAGTATTGAAGCACTGCATATGAGTGCTAATACTCTTACAATCTTAACAACATAAAGATATTTGGGAATACTTTGAAGGCAAGCAATGGATTCTGCATGAACATGACTTGTATATACGGCTAGTTAACATCTACATACCACACCTGAAAAACTTACTTTGTACAAAGTTTCCCTACATATTGCATTTATATGAAAACCAAGCTATTTCATACTTTTCTTTGATTTTCAAATTTTCCAAGTCATACAGGAAATCCCTGACTTCAGCATCATAGAAAAAAAAAAAAAAAAATCCATAGATTTATGTAAAAAAAAAAAAAAAAAAAGAGCTAACTAACTATATTGATAAGTGAAATTCTTGATTAAATCAGAATAGCTATGTATTTTAACATAAACAAAATCGAAGTTTGAGTAGGATTTATTTGTCAAACAATGAAAGCTACATTAATTGACAACAACTGATTATAAGAGCAATCAGAGCATAGAGCTTAATTGCTGTAATGTGTAATCCACTAAATAAACAAAGGAGACAAGATGCAATTTGACCAATGCAAATTAGAACTATCACTCAATTTCCAAATGAGTGACCAAAAACAAATTAAAACAGAAAAAGAATGAAAATTTTAATTGTTAATACACATGAGTTAGACTCAAAACAGCAAACAAACACAATTGCTCATAATGCGAAAAAATCCATCAGGAAAAAACGAGAAAGAAACCAATTTTGACGACAAAATTGAACTTCCACCTAAATAATAGACGGAATTGAAGTGAATCATATTTAGAAAATGTCTCAGAAGAAATACAATAGCATACCGGGACAGGGCATAGAGTGATAGGAGAAAAGCGTTGACCCAAGAAGGGGTTAGAGGAGAGGGAGAGGAACGTCATGGAGCTCTGAAGAGCAGCCACAGCTGCCATTTTCACTGCTTCTTCGCTTGCTGTGAGCTCTTGTTTCCGCTTCCAGTGATGATAAGGGATAACACAGAGTAAAGGAACGCAAGGAAATAACGAAGATGACTGACGCCGTAGCCTGTTACGGACTTGTCTGAAATGGATTGCAGGGTAAATGTAAGCCTCTGTTTTGGGCCATGGCTTGTGAGCCTATTCAAATCAGCCCAAACTGACCCGATAGGGATATGGCCCAATTTTTAAAGACAAATTACCATTCCTTTCTTTTAAAAGTTTAATTTAATTACACTCACATTCTTCTATCTTCAGAAATACACTCACTTTTCTTATTTTTTAAAGGCAGAGAGAGATAAGTATAGATTTAAATAGAAGGAAAGAAAATCACTGTATATGAAAAAGAGAGGTTAGTATATATTTTTAGAAATAAAAGAATATAAATATAATTAATGAGAGATAAATGTACTTTGGTAGAAATATATAAAGACGTGCACAAGAAAATGCATTTTGGAATATGGAAGAATTATATATATATAAAGACAAAATACAAACTTTAATTTCTTACTCATTTAATTGTATTAGTTTAGCTCTTCAAAAAATTTTGGTCTTATAATTATTTTATTATGTTCAATAAAGTCATTTAAAATTTTTTAATATCAGCTCAGTCATTAATTAATTTAATTATATTCAATAAACTCCTTGTATTAATTTTTCACTTCTTAGTATTAATGGGTATAACAGTTAACTAATGTGACAAAGATGATTAGATAAATATACAACTCAACTAACATTATATTATTGCCATGTTAGTAAATTAGTTGTTATGTTCAAAATTGTAATAAAATTAATTGAATAAATCGAGAGTTAGGTTGAAATTTTTTTAAAGTATCATTATAGGCAGATAAAATATTCAAGGATAGAGCAAGAAGCTGGAAATCTTGTGTATACATACTTATTCATCATGAAAATTTGAGTTTAGAAAGATGTGATGATATTGCCTGTGGTGTACCTCCAATCCAATACAAATGGGCAAGGAAGGCAACTTTTTCTTTTACCCTACAACTTCATTCCTTAAATATACAGATGTTGGACAGTCATTTCTTCTAAACAAGAAAAGGTGACGGAAAAAGGGTGATAAAAAATTACAGCTGGGCATTATCAAGTTACTCTCATGTATATTGAGAGGCAAAACCCAAAAATGTAACAAAAACAAAAATTAACTAAGGGTAAAAGTCATCTACTACACTTCACACTTGTCAACTGCATTATCCATAAAATGATCTTCTACACTTCATAGTTGTCAACTGCACTATCCATAGATCCTTCTCTGCGGTGTTCAGTATCAACATCAATGGCAACTGCATCATCTGCAATGGAAGACACAGAATTCTTGTGATGATTTCCTTTGTGTCTTGTTCTAAGGATCCGTGTCAGCACTTGCACTATGTCCCTCATGAAAGGGCGTCTCCTTGGGGCACGGTTGATGCATTTGTATGCAAGGGCTGCCACTTCATTGAGTTCTTGCACATCAAACTTGCCTTCAAGTCGAGAATCCACAATTTCTTCCCAACCAACTTTTCCTTCAGTATTCATTGATGCCTAACCATTCCAACAACATTGATTGAGCTCAGAGATGTAAAGAGCAGAAGGTAGAAACTGCATGCAGTATTGAGACAACAAAGCAAGCACAGCAACTATTTTGTTTCTCTGCTTCCTTGATCATCATAATGACTATTCATATTTCACCATATTGAGTTACCAAATAACTAATAATACTATTGCTACTTAGCATTCACTTGTTATTCAAGTATATGTCACCAAAAACTACCAAATCCACAATCCTCGGCACAGCTTTTGTGTGTGCGTGTCAGTGTGTATGAGAGAGAGAGATCTTACAAGCTCAACATATTCCATAAGACCTTGTTGAGGATTCCTGCCAGCTATAAGTTCAAAAAGCAACACCCCAAAACTGTATACATCACTTTTCTTGGTGAATGACCCTGAAGATATATATTCAGGGTCAAGATAGCCAAAGGTGCCCCGAATAGCTGCATGTTTATCCACCCTCTCTTCTCTTGAAAGCCCAAAATCAGCAACCTGCATGATTCAGCGTTAGCCACCGATAACTACTTAAGAAGCATCCTGACTAACAACAAACCACTTCACAAATACAGACAATCAGAACGCATACAGAACTTCATATATAAATATAAATTGAAACGAAGGGAAAAAGGTAAACAGGGAATATAGAGATGACAAGGGAAGAGTGTAAATTGAATGGAAGGACATACCCTGGCTCGCATGGACTCGTCTAACAGAATATTGGAAGATTTAATATCTCGATGGATTACGGAAGGAACTGCCTGAAGAGACAACGCATACAATTATTAATAAACAACTCAAGCATGGCTTGATGTAGATGACATGGAAACCTACCCCATCATGAAGGTACTCCAAGCCTCTTGCTACATCTAAAGCTATATGAACCCTCAAATCCCATCTGAGTGGCTCTTTCTCTTCACCTAAATAAAGAGATAGAAAATACATAATCTTCACTATCTATTGCATATGCAATAGGCACGCAACATATTTCCGTGGAGCTCGTTCAGCTATCTAGTTTACATAGGGAAACGTGATGTTGGAACTTACTCCATGCTTGTTATTTTGTTTTTCCAACAGTTAAATAAAACTTCAAAAGAAAATAACGAGGCCTGACAGTTAACTTGTTAATGCGTGAGCTGTTACTTTCAGTAACTTGCAAACAATTACATTTCAAGCTGTAATAACATCAATGATAATTCAGCTAGAGACTTTAAAACCAAGTTGAGCAATGGCATACATCAGAAAGAAGACACATAATTCAAGCAAAATACCCAACTGTTTTTAATACTAGTTCAAACATGGCAGGAACCAGGAAGCCTAAGAAGCAGTATCACAATAATTTCTGCAGTAGAGTCAAGCTATCATAAAATGAGTAATTACTTTGATTCAGGATGTGCTGGACCTGGTGTTATGAGTGACATGGGGAAGAATTTAAGGCTTGAAATTTTCCAAGTAAGAAGCTAAGTAGTAACTTACTATACAAGTGGGAAGCCAGGCTGCCTTTATCCATGTAGACATAGACAAGTATATGCTGCCCTTTTTCTGCACAATATCCAACCAAATTCACCAGGTTTCTATGGTGTAACCTTCCCAATAACATAACCTGAGAATCATTGAGATGACATAAGAGTTCAAAACTGATGAGTTACTATGAAGTAAAGAAGAAATAATATACAACTAGAGTTCACACAACTACTGAGTCACCTATTGCTCCAAATGCCAATAACTAGGCTGACTGGAACATACAAAGTTGCCACTTATTAAGCAGAGAACAAACAACAAATTCTGTGCTGGGGCAATTAGGGAAAAAAATCTGATTCAGAATACAGTAATAACCACGTCTTTAATTTTCTTATTTTCTAAAAATGTTTAAAAGAACTAGTACAACTTACTCTTCTTTATGTCATGACACAGACTAATTCTACCAGGGACTAGGTCAAAGTATCAAACAGAAAGGTAACTGTCTCTACCTCTGTGTGGAATTCTTTCTCTCCTTGCTTAGAATCACTTGCAAGGACTTTAACTGCAACAGTCTCACCAGTAGACATCTGAGCTTTATAAACAGGACCAAATGCACCTTGTCCTATGAGTGCTGTAAAATTATATGTAGCCTTCTGCAGATCCCTGAAATTGAGAATAAATGCATCAATCAGAAAGACAGATGTAGAGACTAATATCTTGCAAAGATCAATTACTCTATTAAGCTCAAAAAATCTAAGCAAAATATGTAACATGGGGATGTACAGACTAATATCTTGTAAGTTTTACTTTGATAACAACTAATGATCAACGAAATTGGCACAATATATAACATGGGGATGTATCTGGCAAGACAAAATATGATGGGTAAACAAACTGCAAGCATTATTGTAGATGAAGCATATCTACCATGTTGAAAGCATCTATATAGACAAGGATGATTGCATAACAGTGCCAAAACTCAGGTATTCAAGCCATTCTTATTAATTTGAGAGTCAGATATTCTTATTTATAACCTAACCTAAATACTGCAGCTGACTTCTCTTCAAAGAATTTGGACCATGGACATGCAAATTCAATTCAGAACAGACCATCTGACATTCCAAATGAGGTTAAAGATCAACTAACTACTTTTCACAGTATAGAAACATATAATTTATAAGAATTTTGAGTAGGTGAATCTTGGAACAAAGAAGAGCAATGGCACATAGATGCAACTCCTTCCAAGGAACACATACTTGTATGAATACTGAGGTATTCCAGATACAGATATCGTGCTACTCTTCTTAAATCCGTCAAGCCAGAAGGGCTTGCTGTTCCGTCCAGACTTTACCGGTGATTCTGGACCCATGGTTGAGTCTGATAGAATAGAACAAGAATCAGCACCATTTGTGCGGATGGGTAGGGTAGCGGCCCTCCGAGAACTGCCATTGCCTATCTGTGAACGCTTCCTCTGGTATCTAATACAGAACAGGGCAGAAATAGCCAAGATGACTCCAATAACCACACCTATGGAAATCCCAATGATCAGTCCTGTTGACTCCTCTTTCATCTCCCTCTCTTTTGTGCTTTGCTATTCCCTATTGATCATACGGTCCATTGACATACCTGGCAAATCATACATAAGTCATACAACAAATCAAGGTCGAAAGCATGCCACAAGTAATAACAAACCATGGAAACTTGGCTTATTATATTAAGTGGTCAATTACAGACTATTACTTTGAATTTCAAAGTCATTATAAAAGTCGCCTCAAAGTGTGAGGATAAGTCCTAAAGTATAAGGCATTCAGCAGGATAAAAGTCTCAGAGTGAAAGTTAAGGCACAAATTTGACATTGCTGTGCTGAACAATCAAGCAAAGTAGATAATTATAATTTACCATAGTTGCCAAAGTCTACCAAAAAGTCAATTAATCAAATTCACAACATATGAAGAAGGAATTTCCCATTAGAGACCCAAGCAAGGAAGATAGCAGCGTTTGAAAACTAAAATACATGCGTTTCAATTATATATCTAGCTTACGTGTATAAATTTTGGACACTTAACATGTTATTTGTTCACCAAATCTTACTAGGATAAGAAAACACATAACACTGAAAGATAGAAGACCAAAAAGGAAAAATCCTGCAGCAGAAGAAGATTATGATGATGAAAAACTGGTCAACAACTAATCATACCCAGCCGAGACTAAGTTGGATATTAGACAATATGCAGAGAAGTTTTTTGCTTTACTTTCATTCTAGTCAGCTTTTTTTCTCAGCAACCAAACAAGGGTATAAAAAAAGAGAGCACTTCCACACAAGCAAACATATGACTTGCACAAAACCCAGCTTCTCGGAACAGGCCAGGCAGAAGATAAAATGTTACCAGCTTGTACGAGGAGAGATTTGAAGCAATTACATGTTTTTCATGAGAACAACAAAATTGAAAACTAGAAACTGTAACTGTGAATAGAAAATGAAGGGATTTTGAAACGAGAATCAAAATCAAATTTTGAGAAAAGAATCTGAGGAAGGAAGAAGCAGAGGCTTGAGAATGAGCTATATCGGCTGACATAGCATACAATTAGACGGAGCAGAGAGAGAAATACAAAGGAAAAATAAAAAGACTGACAAACTGCTTCTTTTAGAATAAAAAAAAATGCGGGAATTTTCATATTCCTTCCTGGAGGTCAGACTTTTGTGCTCCTAAAGGGCTAAAATTACCTTTTAATTTTTTGGCATCTGACAATTATCGTCACGGAAAAGTATGAGAATTTTGGGATTTTCTAAAGTATAAATTTTTTTTGGACTTTTTGTTGGGATAATATTGGGTATGGCCCAAACTAGGCTGGACACGTGGGGTCTTAATTGGTCGTACATTTGAACGTGCTGATCATAACAACCTGATTGTTGTTTCCTTGAAGAGCAATAAATATTTCTACCGTCCCAAATGGTTCAATTTGTTTGCCTGATTTAAAGGGAAGTTCATATTTGTATTTCTCTAAGGAAGTAATATACATTTTTAGGTATGAAGATTTTCAATTTATTTTTTATATAAAAATAATAAATTTCTGTAAAGTTTTTTCATGTGATTTTTATTGATAGAATTGTATTTTTTAAATCATAACATGAAAATTCCGTATAACAATTTTTTATGAAAAAATTATAAAATTTTATATACAAAATTGTAATTTTTTATGAAATTTTTATAAAATCTTTTCTTTTTTATAGTAGCATGAGTGGCCATAAAATTTTACATTTATTTGAGTAGATGCAAAAACATTATTCCATATTTCTTGGTTGAATTGGTCCCATGATCTAAGATTTTTTTTTTTTTTTAATTTTGCTCAATTCTTCTTTAGACATTATTTTTCTTGGTGGTCCATGTGACAATAATTCCCAACTATATTGATTTAATAGGTAAGAGAGTTGGCGGGTATACTTTAATTTGCAAAAGTAAATGTCAAAATTCATTGTAATGCCTTTGAAATCTCTAATATTACTTTTGGGAAAACAAAGTATATAAGGAAATTAATAATGGCTTTGGAAATAAAATAATGACAACAAGGGGAAAAAATGAATTAAATGGCATGTAAATCCATATGTTGAGTTAAAATTTGATGGAATGATATCTTCTTCATTTCCCTCCCAAACAAACTAAATAATATTTGGATTTAAAATTTGGTTGATTTTAATGACCAAAAAAAGAAAAGTTGGTTGTTTTGGCGGTTAATAGGTAGGAAAAAAAATGACAATTGGAAGTGATCAACACACCTAAATGACCTAATCTGAATCTGAATATAGGGATGTGATAATAAATTAAAGCAAATATTTTAAATTAATTTGGGGATGAAAACAAGGCAAAGCCCCCATCTGACCTTTTTGAAAGTGACTCTGATTAGTTTAATCCTAATGATTAAGATTTAATATCATGACATAATGAGAAACAATTAATATTTGATATACATAATTAATTATGCTATCTGGAGGGTCCTATTACCAGTTCTATCCACCTCTTCTGTCTCATAATCTAACTCTTTTGACCTTGAATTTCCTTTTATTTTGTTTTTTTCATTTAAAAACAAAATATTTAATTTGTATCTTTCTCATTGACATTGATTTACATGGATTAGAATAATTTTTTTTTTTTAAATAATGCTTCTATACATATTTGAAGATTTTCTAAGTTTTTCTAAAATATTGAAATAAAAATTATAATTTTATATGAAACCCCGTGATAAAACATTTCAAATTTATCAATTTTAATTGTATAAAGAATATTTGAAAGTTTTTAACACTGTGGATAGAAGTTATAATTTTGAGAAAAGTATTTTCATCTATCTTAAGTTTTAATGAAATTATGATAATCTTTTTAAAACTTACTTAGACCTCATTTGAAAGATAAAATAAAAACACTTAAATAAAATTTAAATTTTTTATTAACAAAATAATGAAAAAAGATAATTATAAATTTAAATCAAATAAAAAAATTTAAATTTTTTATCGATCATATTTTATAATTAAAGCACATTTTTAATCATAAAATACTTAAAAATTTTCGTATTATTAAATTTAAATTATATATTTATCTTTTTTTTCACAATTTCTTTAAAAAATTTAAATTTAAATTTAAGTATAATATATTTTTTTATCTTTTAAAAAAGGTTTGAGTATATTTTGAAATTACAAAGGAGGTTTGTATAATTTTATTAAAATTTAGATGTGGTCAAAGTATTTTTGTATAATTTTTAATAAAATAAAAAATAAAAAAATAACGAAAACGACACGAATAATACCAATAGGAGTTTTCTTCAAATAAGTAACGGAAACTTTTTTCTAAATTTTTTAATTGCACGACTAGTTGAATTTTGCAAGTTTGTCCTCCAATTGACGTCAATTGCTTTTCTTTTGTAATTTTGTCTCTGTTGTTAAGGTCAAAGTATTCAATTTAGTTGGAATTTGGATTTTTTTTTTCATATGAAGAAATATATATACAAAATTTTTACGTGTAGTGAAATCCAAGATCCTTAAATATATATCTCTCAATTTCTAATATGAATCCTCTTAAGTGTGTAAATTTAGGAAAAAAATATATACATAAATCTTTTTTATGTTGAGATGTGGCTTACGCGGATTCATAAAAAAAAATTATTGATCCTAGTATAAGGGGTTATATCTTTTTCTCTTTGAAATTTAAGGTAATTGATAAAGTAAGAATTTGAGGTATTCAAATCCAAAATCTTTTTTTTTTTTTTTTTTTTGCATAATAAGATCCACTAAAAATCTTATATTTATGTCTCTATAACACAATATTTAAAAAATCGAACTAAATTAAACACCAATATATATAATAGTTTGGTTCAATTATAAAATCATTTTTATATTTAAATCAGGTTGGATTAATTAAAATTGAACAAACCGGTGAACCAAAACTGATCTTTAAAAACTAGTTGATTATTATTTATTTATTTATTTTTACATTTTTGCTTTCAATTTGAGTATTTTTTTAATTTTTTATTAAAAAATAGTTTTTAAAAAATATACTAAATAAATGATTGATAATTGTAATATTTTATTAATTATTAACTTCTTATAAAGTTTATACTAATTTTTATCTGTTATATTTATGAATTTTTATATTACAAACTTAAATTTATAAATTATATTATATTAATTATTATATATATATAATTTAATTTAATATAATTAATTTTTAATTATAACATCATTGGTTTAATAATTGATTTGATTGATCAAACTAATCAAATATTAATTAGATAACCTCTTTAATTTATTGTTGGATCTAATTTTTAAAATATTACTCAAACGTGAGAGGATAATAACAAAAGGAAAAGGAGGGAACCGGGATGAATTTAGTTCATATAAAATATAAGTGTTTGGCTGGCCATTCAACTGCCATTAACTTAAGGCAATTCCAAATATCCGATTGAACTAATTAATTTTTTAGTGATATCTTTTGCTTGTCATGGACTCAGACTTTTTTGTTAAAAAAATTAGATTCTCATGCAAACATCCAACTAATCCAATTGCTTCATAATGTATTGACGATGCTCACGTCTCGTTTAACTGATTATTATTGGCATTCAGAAACTTAATAAAATAAGATGATATCACTTTTACATCACCAAAAAAATATATTATTATTATTATTATTAGATGAAGATTGAAGCCTACTCTATATATGAGAAAAAGAAAAAGAAAGAAATGGTTGATAAGAACTTGGGAACAAGCATGTGTGGGCACTTCGAATGTGGACTAAAGCACGAGCTAATGCAATGTTTGGTGATGATTTGCTTTGAAATGAGCAAATAACAACCAGGGATTGCCTTTTCACTTTACCTAATAAAGCGAAGCAAGAAAAATGAGACATTCACTTTAAAACTAAACTAATACATACCTGTTAAATATAACTAATTTTTAATTAATTGATTATATATTTATTATGATTCAAAAATTTTTATAAATGAATAATTGAATAAAAATAATTTTAATTCTTTAAAAAATGATTGATTGATGTAAATATTACAATTTTTATATATCAATATCAAATTATATATATATATATTTATTTATTTATTTATTTATACACAACACACTCGATGATCCATCGGAGTGCTAAACGGGCTTCAAGTTCATGGATCTAGCGGGTTGATCTGTATTTTTTTATGGATTGGATTAGGTGAAGAACAACACGTTTAAATGCGGGCCAGCCCGCAGGCGGGCATGTAGTGCTAAATGGGCCACTCCTTTTTAGCCTGTTTAAATGTCACGATCCAATTCCCAGATCCGTGACCGGTGTAGAAGGTCGCCCTTAGGAGACCTCCTACAAGCCTAACTGTACATTTTGACCCTTAGTTTTCTTTTATTCCTGCCGAAAATTCG
>JANHAO010014518.1:0-15269 GCA_026873985.1 Saraca asoca
TATAAATGGTACTGTGAAATGGCAGTTGGATAGAAATGTACATTGCATTATGTATGTCAGTGTTGTCTGGATGCCCAGTAGGATACGTTTTGTATAGTCTGGGCCACTGCGTATCTGTCATATGATTATACAGGTTGCTTGGGCATGTAGCCCTTTGTTTTGTATGTACGGCCCTGTGCCTGCGTGTCTAGAAAATAGAGGAAACTCTGCCGAATTTTCAGTAGGGATAATAAAGTCATATTGCATAAGTAATGGAAATTTGTGTATTAGTGTCATGTCAGTGTCATAGGGTAAGGCATGTAGGGGGTTTTCCTGAAGGAAACGATTTCCTGATGGTAACCTTCTACGCCAGTCACGTGCCTGGGGTTGGGTCGTGACACATAGATGGTGTATGATCGATTGGTGGGCTTATTCTTAGGTACTAATTGATTAAGTGCCAAATGAAGAGTCTAAGTGCCACACGTTTCGACAGTTAAATTGCCAGACTGTGACACCTGTGCATCAACAATTTGACTATCTTCTCTTGAAACATAATGGAAAGTGATTTCCCTAAAATATTCTAACAACTTTGTTATGTGTTTGTGATATGGAATTAACTTGGCATCTCAAGTTTCCCAATCTTTTCTCAATTGGGGGATTACTAGTGTAGAATCTCCATATACCTTTAAGACCTTAACTTCTAAATCTAACGTGGCTTGTATACCAATGGCATAACTTGACTGTGAATGAGATAGTTTTCTCCTCAAAAGAAATTAAAATAGCACTAGTACTATGCCCTAATGCATTAGAGGCTTTATCAAACAACATCCACTCCTTGTCTTTAGGTATTTCATTGTTATTGAATAGTATCATTATGTCTTCATCTAGAAATTCACATTGCATAAAACCATAGTCTTTAACAGGTTGATTAGCCAAAAAGTTGCCAAGTGCGCTACCCTTTATTACTTTTTGGGTAACATAAATGATGTCATATTCAGGCAATAATACTTACCATCAAGCAATTCTTCTTATTAGGGTAGGCTTTTTGAAGATGTACTTGATTAGATCCATCTTTGATACCAGCTATGTAGTATAACACAACATGTATTGCCTTTAGCAATGAGTTGTCCATGCCAAGGCATAACAAATACAATCTAAGAGAGAGTATTTTGACTCAACCTATGAACTTCTTACTTAAATAGTATACTGTTGGTTCTTTTCTTCTTAATGCATTATGTTGCCCCAATACATAACCCATAATAAAGGTTTTTTTGGGTGACAATGGTATCAAGACTAGAGGTTTCTACAAATACTACTTGATCTCTTTTAATGCTTTTTTGTATTTTTCATTCCATTACATGGTTTGATTTTTATGCAAAAGCTTGAACAAGGGATCACAAGTAGCCATTGATTGGGATATAAACCTAGTAATGTAATTTACCTCCTTAAGAAACCTCGAACTTTTTTCTTTGTGCATGGTATTAGCATCTCCAAAATAGCATGAACCTTTTTAGGATTGACTTTTATTCAATTTTGATTGACCATGAATCCCAATAGCTTTCCTAACCTCACCTCAAAGATGCATTTTGCAATGTTTAGTCAAAGTTAAATCCTCTTTAGCCTTTTAAAAAGTTTCTATAAATCAACAATATGATCTTCTTCATTTCTTGATTTAGTGATCATATCATTAACCTAGACTTCTACTTCTTTATGCATCATATCATGAAGTAGAGTCATCATTGCTCTTTGGCAGGTTGCCCCAACATTTTTCAAATCAAATTACATTACTTTGTAACAAAAAATGCCTTACAAAGTGATGAAGGTGGTTTTCTCCATATCTTTAGGATTCATCTTGACTTGATTATACCCATAAAAATAGTTTGTAAAGGAAAATATTGAATTCCCAAAAGTATTATCAACAAGAACATTGATATGTGGCAATAGAAATCATCCTTAGGGCTTGTTCTATTCAAATGTCGATAATCCACATGCATTCAAACTTTTCCATCTTTCTTAGGTACTAGAACAATATTGGTAACTAATTTTAAATATTTGGCGATCATAAGGAAGCCAGCAACAAGTTGCTTCTTAACCTTTTCCCTAATTTTTAGAGATATATTGGGTTTCATGCACCTTAACTTTTGCTTCATAGGTTTACATTCTGACTTTAATGGTAACTTATAGATAACTATATTTATGTCTAATCCTGGTATATCTTGGTATGACCAAATAAATATATCTTTATATTCACAAAGAAGCTTGATCAAGCCTTCCAATACATTTTTTCTCATTAAAGTACAATCTTGACTTCTTTTTTATCTTCCTTTATGCCTAGATTAATTATCTTAACTAATTCTTCGTAAGGTTGGATCCCTTTCTCCTCTTCCTCAATAAGCCTTAAGACTTCTGTGGACAGGTCAATCTCTCCCTCTTCTTCAATCTCACTATGATTAATAGGATGATCAAATTTACATATAGGGGTCATAACATTATCAATATCAAATAATTCACTTTGAAACCTAAATTTAACGAAAGCGTATACAAGGAAAGAAAAGGATTGTGTAAGCAAATATAAGATGAAATTCAAGGAACAAAAACAATGAAACAAAAATAAATAAATAAATTAATAAATGAACAAATGAAAACATAAATGATGGAAACCAAACATGCATTATTATTTAAGGTGGACATTGGAATGAAACATATAAGCCTATTTTATAGATAACATTATAAAGCGCTAGGTAGAGCATTAAGTAGTGGTAGTATGGCATTACTCTGAATGAAACTCTATGACAATGGGAAACTTAAAGATATCCTAATTGTTAAGTGTGAAGTTTGGGGAGTAAGGGTACACTAAACCACCACTTTCAGTGGTGGAGAGTTTATTCTTAATTGCTAGAATCTGGTTAAGAAAGGTGATTCTTGTACTCTAAAATCTTTGTTTGATGTCACATATATGAATCCCTTCATCTTTTAGCTTTTAATTTTCCAAGCACACCATCCTCCTTTCCTTCTTTTCATTGACAACCTTTATGCTATTTGCTCTTGTGGGTTTGTTTCCCCATCCAAACTTATCAACATTTCTAGGAAGTTTTAGAGGTTCCTTTTCACCTTGCTTATATTTCCCAATCCATCTCCTAATTTAAACCCATCTTCCAACATGACCTTAGCCATCATCACAGATGATATAGATAGATGTGGCTTTGGGATTTAAGCTCCTTTTCGAATGTATGAAGTATTAGCAATCTCAAATGTTTGGAATGCACTCTTAAGAAACTCTTCTATGGCCTCGGTATATAGAGTAGATGCTAGTTTCATGACAAGCATATCTTTTTCTCCTGATACAACCTCCAATTTGTTTTGTATTATGAATTTCACTTTTTGGTATAAGGTGGAGGCACCTCCCCTATTGAATGAATCTATGGTTGTCTAAGGAAATAACTATAGGCTGGTGTGATGTCCATCACTTAGAACAAAATATTAAATACATTTGGGCCAATTTGAATTAGGAGTTTGATGTTACCAATAACTTATCTTCTTGTACCATCAATGGCTTTTACTACCATAATGTTAGGCTTCATGTATGATTTATTGATTGGGAGTTTAGACAAAGTTAGTCATGGCATCACATTTAATAAAGAGCCATTATTTACAAGAATTTTTGTTATGATGTGGTCTTTGCATTTTACAAAGATGCAAAGTGCCTTGTTATGTATTATTCCTTTAGATGCTATCTTATCATCAGTGAATGTAAGGTAATTATCAGCCATGATATTACTAATAATACCGCCAAGCTTTTCAAGAGAGATATTATGGTAGATATGAGTTCGATTCAACACCTTCATTAATACTTGCCTATGTGGCTCAAAATTCAAAAACAACGACAACAATGAAATTTGAGTAGGTGCATGATTTAACTATTTAATCACTTTGTAGTCATTTTGCTTAATAAGTTTCAAGAATTCACAATCTTCCTCTTCTAATGCATTTTTCTTGTATGTCTTGGGCTCCTTTTTACCTTTTTTCCATAATAATTTCCTCTATTATCTCTTTTTCTTTCCTTTTTCTTTATCTATCTAGTTTTTTCATTCTCCATTTTTCTAACTCTTTAGGACTATAATAATGGCCACTGTGAGTAATGCTACTAGTACCCGATAAGTTAGTAACACATGATGCCAAGGCACAATTAGGTGTTGTCACAATAAGGGCATGGTTGCTTTCTAGAAGAACTTGACAAGCATAGTTCTATGACATTTCATTTGTCTTCTTATAAGGCAAAAACCTAAGTACTTGAATTTTGATAGTTTCTAAAGTGTGGGAAGTGGGCACTTGAGGAAGTGTTGAAGCTGTGTTTTGGTTGTAGCGGATTACCAGTGTGCTAGGAGAAAAGTAAGAGATTTTAGTGCCATTGGCCACATCACTTCCTTTAATTGCATTTAATTGGTCTTCTTTTGCTCCAGAGCCTATATGAATAGGTTGCTTATCCATCAATTTTTTAATTAACCTTTTAAATTCTATACATCCTTCAATGGTATGTTTTTCTTTACCTCAATAGAACTCATATATCACTTTGTTACCATGATCCTGGCCTTGGACCCTTGGATTTGTATGTTGATGTTGCAGAAATTCCATGTCAATGAGGGCTTTCAGTGACATCTTCACCTCAGACACCTTCCTCTTGATAATTTCTTTTGGCCCTCCTTCAATAGCTTTTACTCTTGAATTACTATGGTCAAGTAAAGGGTTGTAATGCACATTAGGCTTTTTTGTCATTCCTTCGAAGCTCAAGCATTTGGTATCAAGTATAGATTGCACTTTACTCTTGAAGGCCAAACAATTCTTAATAGAGTGACCTATAACTCTAGCGTGATAGTCACATCAGGCATTTAGATCATACCACTAAAGGTAATAAGGTTCTATGGGCCTTATTGGCGTCAAAGCAACCTTTTTATTTTGAATGAGTAATAGGAAGAGCTTAGTGTAGGATATTAGGATAGGATCATATTGGACATGCCTCTTTTCTTAGTCATTACAACCTCTTCTTGAGCTAGCATTCTAATATGGGTTTTGGTTCATGGGTTGTGGCATTGGTGGAAGAGCTCTTATCATTGGTGTTTGAGGAAAATGAGGTAATGTAACATAAGGCTGGGCATATGGAAATTGTAAGGTGGAAGTAATATATGGGTATTGCATAAATTGTAGTTGAAATGGTTGAATGGAAAGGGGTTGGTTGGGTTTTGCTTATTGTGGTTTTTCTTTCTTGCCTTTCATAGTTGGTGGCATGCACCTCACTTTCCTTTTTCTTATTAACCATAAGCTCTTTTGTACCCATTGCATCAATAGAATTATCAATAATTCTATCCATTTTGACCTTATGCTTAATTTTTTCTCCAATGGTAATGATGTCAAAGAAGTTTGATGATGCATTACTAATCATCTAGTCATAGAAAAGTGGGTGAAATGCATCAATGAATGTGAACATTATCTATTTGTTAGAAAGAAGTGGATGTATTTGATAAGCTAAATCCCTCCTTTATTGAGCATATTCCTTAAATATTTCAATGGTCTTTTTCTCCAAGTTCTAGAATTGTATTCTATCGGGAGGCATATCAATATTGTAATGATATTAACTTAAGAAAGCATCAACAAGTTCTTTCCAATGTCAAACCTTATTGTGGTCAATCTTTGTGTACCATGTAGAAGCAGCACTAGTAAAGCTATCTTAAAAGAAATGAATAAAAAGTTTGTCATCATTAGCACAAGGTGTCATTTTTCAACTATATGAAGTGAGGTGATTGGCTAATCAAACCCACTAAACTTTTCAAATTCAGGTACTTTGAACTTAGGAGGAATAACCACACTAGGTACTAGGCATAGCTCTATGTTGTATCTATGAGCCCATATATGTTAGTCCTTTATATAGCTTGTAACTATTCTTCTCATTGTTCTTGAGGCCATTGTTTGAATTTTGTGTAACTTTTGGATGACTAGAATCATGGTTTTTAGATGAGTCATGGGGTCCCTTATCATTGTGAAATAGAAGGGTGGACTAGGATATTGATATTGGAACCTTGGGATGGATACATAAATGTTTGAGGACTAAATGGTGTTGGATTGCCACTAGGTGGATTTAGGCCTAATAATGGAGTTTGGTTTGTGTTATGTGAAGTAAAACTAAAAGGAAATTCAGGGCCTTTAGGTGGAGGCAATCTTGATCTTGATTTTGATTATCTGAAGAGGATTCTTTATTGTCATTGGCTTTCTTAATCAAAACCCTTACAACCCTTTCAAGTTATTCCTTTAGTTTATTGATATTTTTTCTCATTTCCTCTTGAACTTTCTTTTGTTTATTCATGGCCCTTGCTTAAGAAAGGGTCTTGTATGAGTGTCATGCTAGTAAGATTTGTTTTTCAAGGTGAGCTATAATGCAATACATTTTATTAAACATGATTTAAACTTAAATGAATGTAAAAAAAGTCATAAAAAATGAGAAAACAAGAAATGCATTGATGTTGTGATATGAATAAATCTTTCAAAGATAACGCTAAAGGGACATTAATTCCATGTTAGTTCTCAAAAGAAACATGGATAGTCCATTTATTACAAAAACACATTGTATTACAAACAAAGATAACCTCCAAACTTTTAGTAGAATCAATCCAAGTACTACAAGTCCTTAAAAAACATCAGCTAGGAATCTTTATGTCTCCCTTGGTAGAAAGCTTGCTTCAACCTCACATGCCTCTTTTGCTCTTTTTTTTAGCCTTTTCAGTGATCATTCAAGCATTTTTAATTAGCTAATTCAATTGTTGTTGAAGATCATTGTATTTTACTTCAAATTGCATGCTTTTTTTTAAACTAATAGCTATTATCTTGCAACAAAGTGATTTGTTAGGTTAATGATTGAATTTTATCTTAATAAACAACCAATTGTTGGTTTAGGTGTTGCAAGTTTGATCGAAGTAATAAATTCTCATGGTCTATTCTGGCAACAATCTCTTTGAGACTTTGACACTTTTCTTTAGACCTTTTGGTTTCATGACATGCCCTTTAGAGTTCTTTATGACATATGAAAGCTTCTTTCTTTTTGTGTTCTTACAATTCTTGTACCATTTTCTCAGCTTAAGTAGCTTTATCAACCCATACATCTTTCTTAAATGACAACTTCTTGTTCTTAATGACTAACAAAGTCTGATTCTTGCACAAATGATGATACATCACCTCATATCTTGCCTCCATTTTGGCTTGACAATCAATCGATTCATCAAATGCATCCATTGGTGGTTCGAGATCGTGTATCTTAAGAGCGATAAAGTCCTTTCCTCTACTAGATTAACATGTAGCCAGGGTGGTTACATTAATGCATGAGCTAGCTTCCACATGTTGCATGGACTTCCATGCTTTAGTTATCTCTTTAACCTCTTAGGTTGCACCTTTATCTTTATAGGAAAACTCTATATCTGATAATCCATAGGTTATTGAAATGAGCTGCTTAGACCTTTAATTGTCTTCTGACCATAATAGGCACATAACATGTTACACCTCAAAGGCCAATGATGGGGACCCATGGTTTCTCCCTACATCTATGCAAGATTGGAAAATAATGCATCCAAAGAGCTCTCCATAAGAGTTCTCCTATCCCTTTAAAGTAATTGATCCACTGACTTTTCATGGGTGATTTATGTAGCTATTTTGCAACATTTAATTCTTGCTAAAAATTCTTGTTTGAATATTGTGTGACTTGAATTCAATCTTAGAATATTGAAGACAACTCAAGTTATATATGTGGCTAATCATCTATACTGCTAACAATTATGCACATCTATAAAACCTACATTTTCCTTTCATCCTACAATGGTTGAGGGACCCAATTTTTTCTACCAAAATTGTTGGGACTGGATTGACATTATGCTAGATTTTCTTAAATAGCTTATTCACATGACCATCAATATACCTTTTTACTTTGGGAAATAAAATCAATCCATAAATGGCCAGAGCTAGCATGGCTTGGCCTTGTTCACTATCAATATGTTTTGGGATGAATTTCATCAAGTTATCATATGGCAAGTGTAGAATTATGTAAATAAAATAGGAAGTTATCTATTTTAGATTATTTAATAATTATTTATGTCTATTCCTTATTACACTAGGTATTAGAGTTTTATTTATCAACTATATATCTAAGTATAAATAAAATTTTTCTGGATGGGATTTCTCCTAAGGCATTTGCAAAATCTTTAATTTTAAGTTAGTATCAGAGTAATAAGTAGAGCTCAGGTTGACCTTTTATCTAATAAATGCATTCCTTCTAAAAGTTAGGGTTTGTTACACGCATTAGCTCTAGAATTAGTGTAATTATCTGAGTAGTAGATACCATCAAACAAACTATAAATGATTTAATGAGCCATTCATAGTTTCATATTTTGAATTAGTTCATATTTACACATGCATGGCTTAATCTTTAAGATAAGCATGCGTTAGACATCTTAGAAGAGACATGGATGATAAACCGTAAACCTATAGATTTTTCAATGGATCCTAATGTTAAGCTTCTACCAAATTAGGGGGAGTTATACTCAAATCCATAAAGATATCATAGTCTGGTTCAAAAATTGAACTACCTCACAGTCATTAGACTTGACATTTCTTTATGATCGATGTTGTTAGTCAGTTTTTGAGTTCTCCTTGTGATGATCACTGGGAAATAGTGATTTAAATAGTCATATACATCAAGAAGGCACTTGGAAAAGGATTGTGATATGAAAATAAAGGAAGTATTGAAATTGTTAGGTACATATATTTTAATTAGGTAGGATCACTAGTTAATATACGTTCCATCTCAAGATGTTATGCCCTTTTTAGAGGAAATATGATCTCATGGAAGAGTAAAAAGCAAGCTATAGTTGCAAGGTCAAGTGCTATGGCTAAATATCGTGCTATGACTCTAACTACTTCTAAATTAGTATAGCTAGAATAACTAGTCTAAGAGCTATAGTTTTGTGAGATAGGACATATGAAACTCATTTATGATAACAAGTAGCTTTGCACATTGCATCCAATCCGATTTTTAATGAAAGAACCAAATATAGAGAGATTAATTGCCATTTTGTTCAGAAAAAGTTTTGTCAGGAGATATTGTGACTTCCTTTACTAATTCTAATGATTAACAAGTAGTCATCTTTACCAAATATCTCTAAGGTTCGAGGGTTGATTATATTTGTAAAAAGCTTGGTGCATATGACATATATGATCCAGCTTGAGGGGGACTGTAGAATTATATAAATAAAATAGGTAGTTATCTATTTTAGAATATTTAATAATTATTTTTATCTATTCCTTATTAGGCTAGGTATTAGAGTTTTATTTGTTCACTATACCTTTTAGTATAAATAAGATTTTTTTGGCTAAGGTTTCTCCTAAACCATTCATAAAATCTCTAATTTCAAGTGCAGGCAATAGTTGTCACCTTTCTCTTTTAGGTGTTTTTCTAATTCACATACTTGGACTCCCATTAGTTTTGTCAATTGTCTCTTAACTCCTTTTCTGTCTCAAAAATACACTTTGTCTTTCACTGCATTTCTTATTTCAAGTAACTCATCATACTCTTCAATGGTTAGGGTCATGTCATGCTGATTGAATGTGAAGCAATGATAGAATGGATTCTAGAAATGCAACATGGCCTTTAGCATAGGTATATCAATCGAGACAAACAAAAAATATGCTAGATTTCCTTACTTAGCTTGGAATTTATCTTTCTTCTCCATATGGAGCCAAACTCATGTCAAAATTTTTTGGTTATTTTGTTCAAAGTCAACCTTTTAGATTTCAGACAATTGGACAATTTTCCCTTGGTTAATGCAATCCCCCTTCTCTGACTAAGTAATATTTGAATCTTGCATTATCTTTAATTAATTATCAAGCCCTATCATATATCTCACCAAAATTTCACCCTTTTCCATATTTTCAATGTGAAATAGCAGGTATGATGACCTTTTAATGATATCTGTGCATGATTGAATCATGAATGCAAGATGCACAAAGAACTAAACAAAAAAATGTCTTGGTTCAAGGGTTAATTATGTGTAGGAAAGGTATTAGCACTCTACGGTGTCCATTTGTAAAATAGTTACTTATTTTTCCTATTGCTATCTTTTATCAAAAATTGATTGATTCGTGATATAATTTATTTATTTACCTTTATCTAAAAAATATTTATTTATATATATTTTTATATATTACATCTTATTTTACATAATATCAAAAGTGATATATGACTTAAATAAATATGAGTGATTGAAGAAATCATTGATTTTTGGGCATGCTAATACATTTACAACAACGATAATTAAGCAGTAAAGAAAAAAGAACTTATATCTATGAAATTTCTAAATTTGAAATCGAGAAAAATTGTAGTGTAGGAAGATTCATTTTTCCTTTAAAGAGGATACCACTTAATTAAAGCAAAAACAATACTAATATTTTTCAATTTTATTTAACTTAAAGAAAATTTAAGGAAAAGTTGAGAGGTTTAATATATTTAAGGTCAAATTCTTCTAAATCCATGGTTGAATTCTGATAAAATAAATGCTTCAAAAATATTGAACGTCATCATTATTATACTCACAATTGGATCTTTCAATTTCGATCTATCATAGGCATGATTTAGATTTTTATAAGCGATATAGATTTAAAATAATATTTAACGTAAGGTTTGACTATAATATGTTAATGAGATTATGAACAAAGTTTAATCAATAATAATACAAAAATTGAGTTAAAAAAATTTCCTAATATATTGCATAAATTTTATTAACTTGATGGGTTGCATTGATTTATTAATTTAATTAACGTGTCAAATTTATCCAATTTCATGACTAAAATCATATGAAGGAAAGCACCTTAAAAATATTGAGAGTTATGTTTATTGCACCTGCAATCAGACTTTCCAGCTTTTATCTATTGTCAACAAAAATTTATTATTTTTAAGTCGAAAGGATAAGGGAAAAGATGCAATAAAATGACATATTTCAAAATACAACACAATATATAAATAAAAACTAAAATATGTATAATGATTTCATATGTAACAGTATTACATAATTCTTTTTGAAATTTCATCAGTTCATCCGATTTAACCCTTAAAATACCTCTCACCTCAAGAATACTAAAAGGGATTGAAATTTGTGGTCTATTTTTAGTTTATTCCATCATAGGATATTACACATAAAAACATAAATGACAATTTATGATACAAGTGATCTATTTGTAATAGTAGAATAAATCATAAGATGAATGTATAAGTGAACATAGAAATATATAACATGATTAATGCATTAGCAATTTAAAAGCAATAAAGAATAACAAAACATATTTATAAAAAGGTAATTTGAGATTACATTTGAATAAGCTAAGTGTTTAGGTGGACAGAGACCCCAGCCTTTTACATTTAAAAAATAAAAAAGGAGAAAAAATGATAAGAGGAAAGACAGTGATAGAGACAAGTTGGTTTCTATTCAAACTTAAGAACTTAGAAAAAAGAAATAAGGTAAAAGTAAAAGCGACATAAGGAAATAGTAATAGAGACTATAGATTTCTATCACTAGCCTTTATTAGAAAAGAAGAGAAAAAGGGGGAAAAGATGGAAATAATGACATAGACCTATGGTCTATGTCATTTGTTTTTTAAGCAAAGAAAATAAATAAATAATAAAAATAAAATAACATAACCAAAGCCACTTTCAACCTCTTTAGCAAACAAAGGCCAATGCCTCTGTGATTTACCATCTTCTTCTTTTTTTTCCATTTTCTTTTCATAACTTAACAACTGCTTCTTCATTTTTTTTACAACTCAACAATTAAAAGGCTAGGAATCATTAAGCTTACATACAAGACAAAGAGAAGTGCATTTCCATTGCAAGGTTAGTAAGAACTCCAATCCTCACATATGACAAGCTTCTAATGGCAAGGGTTTAATTTGAGTGGGTGTGTTTCACTAGTCTACATAAAGACCGATGGTCTCATGAAGGCATTGTTACTTTACCTTTTAACTAATCCTATAAGGTTTTTAAAAGCTCGATAGGGAACTTATGTGTGTGAGTGATCATGCACAATGTATGAGAGAAAACTTACACATCAAACCATGATCATGACAAATCATATGAAATAAACGAATTAAAAAAATATATAAAAGATAAAAAAAAAGAAATTATTGAGTGGGTGGATGATAATGAGTCCAAAAGAAAACTATAAAAGATAACAAATAAAGCATAATGTTTAAACCCTAATTACTCCTTAGTGGAGTCGTTAAGTTATCACAATGTCTTTGGCAGCAGTCCATAAGGTGGATGGGTGAACCCTACATATACATAATAAAGTTATAGCATGAGATTAAAAGGATGAGATGGAAGTTTAAAATGTGCGCGAATTTGAACCAATAAAAGGAGTCACCACTAATCATTTTTAGCGATGTGATTGGTACACCAAAATAAGATCTACATAATTTAAAGTTCATGTTCAAAGGTTAATTACATGTAAGAAAGGTATTAGCACCTTATAATGTTCATTCCTAAAATAGTTACTTGTTTTTCCTAATGCCATCTTTTATAAAAAAAAATGATTAGTTCATAATCTAATTTGTTTATTTACCCTTTTTAAAAAATATTTATTTATATATATTTTTTATATATTCTATCGTATTTTACACAATATCAAAAGTGACATATGGCTAAAACAAGTATAAGTGATTAAAGAAATCATTGATTTTTGGGACATACTAATACATTTACAAGGACAATAATTAAGTGGTAAAGAAAAAAAACTTATTCTCATAAAATTTCAAAATTTGAAATCGAAAAAAAATTGTAATGCAAGAAAGATTCATTTTTCCTTTGAAGAAGATACCACTTAATCAATGCTGAAATAATACTAATATTTTCTAATTTTATTTAGCCTATAGAAAATTTAAGGAAAAGCCGATTAAAATGAATTAATGGGTTTACTATATTTAGAATCAAATTCTTCCAATTTCATGGTCAAATTTTAACAAAATAAATGCCTTCAGAATATTGAAGTCATCATTATTGCATACACAATTAGATCCTTTAATTTCTATTTGTCATGGCATGATTTAGATTTTTATATGTGATACAGATTTAAAATAATATATAAAGTAAGGTTTGACTATAATATGTTATTGAGATTATGAGTGGTGTTTAATTTAATAATAATACAAAAATTGAGTAAAAAAAATAATTTCCTAATATGTTGTATAAATTTTATTAGCTTAATGGCTCATATTGATATATTAATTTAATTAATGTGTCAAATTTATCTAACTTCATGGCCAAAATCATACGAAGGAAAGCACCTCAAGAATATTGGGAGCCATGTTTATTGCACCTACAATCGGACTTCCTAACCTTTATCTATCGTCAACAAAAATTTATTATTTTTAAGTCGAAAGGATATATGTGGAGATGCAATAAAATAATATATTTCAAAATATAACGCAATATATAAATAAAAACTAAAATATGTATAATAATTTCATGTGTAATACTATTGGAGATTTTTTTTTGAAGTTTGATTGGCTCAATTAATTTAACTTTTAAAATACCTTTTACCTCAAGAATACTAAAAGAGATCAAACTTTCTGACTTGTTTTTAATTTATTTAGTTATAGGATATTACACTTGAAAAATATAAATAACAATTTATGATACACTGATGTGATCTATTTATAATAGTAGAATAAATCATAAGACAAATGTATGAGTTAATATAGAAATATCTAACATGATTAATGCATCAGCAATTTAAAACAATAAAGAGTAGCAAAATATATCTATAAAAAAGTATACATGTGAAAACAAGAAATGAAAATAAATCACAAATTAAAAAAAACTAATAGGAGATCAAAATTGAATAAGCTAAGTAAAAAAGAAATAAACTAAGGTGTTAGGTGTGTTGGAATAATTTTATGAACTAACATAAATCATGTTTTTAGATTTAAAACACAGATTTAATATTTAAGTCAATCATGAGTGTTTTGTATAAATAGCCCAATTAAATATATGATCCATTTTGTTTGATGGGCTGCACCTATGTTAAGTGGATTGAGTTTATTGGGTCATTATGTTGGGTTAACTATTGATGGGTAGGTTAAACCTAATAACCCATTGAGGTTGCACATGGAGGGTCCCTGGTCTCTGCTATAATATGGGTGTTACTGTCCATTGAGTAATACGATTTTATTTTCTATCAATATTAGAGCTAAGAGAGCAGTTTACCTCCATATACAGAGCAGTTACTTCCAAGTTTAAGAGTATGGATTCATCATGTCTTCCAGGTAATTCTAAACCTTAAATTATTGGTACATGCTATAGGTTCACCTACAGATCAGGCATTGCAATTATTGTGAAATTTCTTTTGAGATTACGAAATTTCTATCAAATGGTATCAGAACTGGTTGTAGGTTGATTTATAACTGTAACAATTGAATTGCAATTTTTTTTTCTATTTTCGTACATGCTATTTTCGGCCATAGCATAAATATATATTAAAGATTATGTCTGTTTATGATTCTGTGTTATAATTACATGCTTAATGTATGGGTAGGTTAGATATATCATGGAATTACATGATTAATGGGTAATTTTGATGGATTTGTGTGGAAAATCAAATTGACTTTCGAAATTCTCTCTAGAACCCTAGGTTCAAAATCTTTTAATTTCCTTGTGTTATGATGTTTGATTGATGCAATTGATTGAGGGCTTTTATAGATCATAGACTTATGAATCCAATGGGACTAAGATCTTAGTTTTTGGTTGGAAATTGAGAGAGCAATTGTACAAAAATCATTTCAAATCCCACCCAAACCCAGCCGAAAGTTTTTTTTTTCTAAAATGCCTATTTATTATGCAACAAAATCATGAAATTGTTAGAGGGCTATTGTAGATCTTATTTTTCTAGTTTCATAGACACCAAAATTATGAAAATTAGTTGAGAAATGAAGGAGAAATCGAGGAAAAACTAAATCGGGTCTAATGGCCTGGAAACCAAGTTGGGCAACCTAGCTTAGGGAAGGATACGATGAATAGTCTCCATGCGTGAAGCCCACGCGTAGGCTTTGGCTCGTGCGAGCAACTCCGACGTCGTTTTGATGTGCTATTTTTTCCAGTGTGCTCCACGTGTTGTATTCTCCATGGTTCAGAATTTTAATTAATTTTTTGAACTTTAGAAGAATTTATTGTTAATTTAATGATATTTAAAATTAGTAAAAATCTATGTTAT
>JANHAO010014519.1:0-15265 GCA_026873985.1 Saraca asoca
ATGTACCAAAATATAGTAATAGAATTTAATCAACATTTACATGTCAATTTTTAGAATTAAAAAATCATATATATCATCATCTTATCAAAAATTAAAAAAATTATAAATAATATAAATTTCAGCAGTCACAATAAATACTGAGAGTAAAATATATGTCATCCTAAATGAAAATAAAATCCAAAATTCAAATATCAGAATAAAATCTGAATTAAAATGCAATATCTATAAAAACATAGCATCCATGAAAATATTAACAAAAGTCAAATTACATCACAATATCATAACATAGTGTGAAAAACATTAACAACAAGAATAGGATGGGGGAATGAGACTATGGGATACAGATATCAAATAGTAAGACAGGCACAAAAATAACTACTCAACGGGAGGTGAATTAATTCTTTCAAGTTCTGCTTCTTCATCCTATTGTTGTAGTTGTTGTCTGATCTTTTGAACTTGAATTTCAAGTAATTTGAGCCTTTGGTTAACTTCATTGTCTCTTTTACGGCTTTCTTCTTTCATATGAGACATTCTTTCTTCCATAAGGTCAAACCACATTTCTTGATTATCTAATATTTTATTCGTTTGATTTGTCATATGTTTGTACAGTCTTTTTATCATTTCAACTAATCTAGCTTTAGCTTCACTTGATATCCCAGCTGAGCTTGAAACTTTTCCAAATGGTTGAGTAGGTTTAGATTTTTCCTTAGTCCATTTTCCTTGCTCATTTCCTTTAAAATCCATCTTGTGTAAATGTGATATAGTAATCATTGTAGTTGCATTTGGTGATGCAATAAGAATTTCATCAAAAAATTTTATTTTGAATTTGGTAAATAAAGGAGTAAGGATCATGCCATAGGGAAAAAAATCAATATCTATTCTCTTGAAACATTCAGCCATGTATTTCAAAATGTAATATAGAAAATTACAATCCAGTTGGTTTATAATAATCCACATTAAAAATAATTCATCTTTAACTATTTGTATAAAATTGATGATCCTTGGCAAAATTATTTTGCACAAAGCATAATGTAGGATCCTGCCTTCAGGAGATAAGCTAGTTATAAGCAATTTTCCACTTCTAACTTTTGGGGTGGAGTAAGAAAATAGCATTCTAATGACTAGTTCCTTACTATATTCAGTAAAAGATCCTATAGTAAGCTTTGGAGGTGTGTTATCCATATCAAGTTTATTAGCAAACAATTTAGAATCCATAACTACATGTTTATGCATCACATAACAAGATAGTTTTTTATCAGTATCAACAAGATTGGCATAAAACACTTTTACTAACCTAGGATAGGCATTTCCTTTGAAGGTAAAAAATTTTTCTAACCTATATTTTGCTAACAGTTCAAGCAGATGTGTAGTTTTTAGTAACTAATTACTAAAACATTTTAAAGGTTCAACTTTCCTATTTTCAAGAGAGAGATAAGCTGCATACTTATTGGATGATTTGAAGAACAATTTTTCATTTGTTGATTGGGTTGCCTTTATTGGTAATTTGTCCTTGCACTTTGCTATGAGCTTGATTCTCTTTGCAATTTGTGTTGAAATTTCTAAAAAAAGTGAAGTTTTTAACCTAGGGTTTTTCAAGGTTAGAATTAGGGATTTTTGATTTTGGGTGTTTTTGACAAAATCAATTAGTCAAAGATGTTTGAAATGGTGTTTCTAATGTTTTTGTAGAAGAGAATTTTAAAAAAATTGTTTTGAGGGATGAGATTTGAGAGTTTTTTTGAGAGAGAAGATAAAAGAGTTTTGGCTATAGACTTGAAGGAGAATTGTGAAATGAGTTTGGCATCGATTTGAGTATATATAGTATTGCACCTTGAATTGATTCAGAGAGCAAAACTTTAAGTAGGAATCGGTTTGGGTTTAAATTTACTCATTAAAATTCATAGGCGAATCGATTGCTAAATCGATTCATATATGAATGGATTTTCAATGAATCGATTAAGGAATCGATTCATCTGGATATTTTAGAAAAATTTAGAAATTTTGAGTCTTCTCAAAACTTTGTAAAATCCAGTGAATCGATTGAAGAATTGATTCTCAGTGTGTATTATTTGAGAAGTGAATCGATTCAAAAACTCATGAAAAATCTAGATAAATGCAAATTGATTATTGAATCAATTCAGGAAATCCTGAGTTCAATTTTTCTAAGTTTTTGTTTTTTGAAGGGTTTTCCTAGTTACTCAAACACTCAATTAGCATCTCAAATCACTTGAAATCTCAAATTCTCTCCATGTATCTGCAAAATAAACTCAGTAACATCTCTGACGCTTAAGTTAGTAATTGCAATATACAAATCAAATATGAGAAAAAAAAAGAAAAAAATGACAATTTACTAAAGTTTTTAGGGGATTATTAATGTTTGTCTTGTAGTGAGTGCAACTTCTGCCCTACATCTTGAGTTACTTTCTTTTCTTTCACACAGACCTACAAAACTAAAATTAAGTTTGCTTAGCTGGTACCCAGTAAGTTTTGGGTCCAAACTTGTTAGTAGACTCCACAAAAAATTTCTTAACAGTAGATGATTTTGGTAACCACACGAGTTTCTTATTTGGTTTCAACAAATATGTTCCATTCCTAAATGGATAGTCTCTAATATAATGGTCTTTATGATTACAAAAATAATAGGTGATATAAGCAGGATTCCATCTCTTAGATTTCTTATAATACTGCTGTCTATATCCTAAGCTAACTTTATTTTGAAAATTGTTCTGATTTTCTAGCATGCCATTCAGTTTCACATTGCTTTCAACAAAGCTTTATTCAATTTCTCAATTTCTAATTTATAGGACTCATAATGTTCACATGCTTTGGTTTCACTTACTAATTTTTAAGCTAAAATATTCAAGTAAGAATTTTCTTTTTCAATTTGCTCAATCTTTTTAACTAAATTCTCATTCTAACTCTTTAATTTCTTTATTTTCTTACTGGCTTTAGTCATGGATTCATAAATCTCTTCATACAAGTCATCAAAATCATCATCATTTATATTAGTTATTTGATTGCTAGAATCACTATTAGTATCGCTAACATAGGTACCACAGAAAAATGAAGGATACTGTAGAACTTGTGTATTTTCATTATGTTTTGCCATAAGATAGTGTTACTCTTCCATTTTGCAATTAACTTGAGTATCTCCACTGTAGGTGATTTCCAGAGTGTCTAAGATTTCTTTTGTTGTACAACACTCATAAATTCTTTGAAATTCATTAGAAGATAGTGAGTTAATAACAATCCATTTTACCTTGGAAGCAAGGATGTGTTTCCTTTTTTCCTCATCAAACTATAACATTCAACACTTAGGTTGCAAACTTCCATTAATAGATATTTTAGGAGATTTATAACATGTCTCAAGAATTTCTAACATATCCACATCTAAAGCCTCAATAAAAATTTTGATTTTATGCTTCCAAAAAGCAAAATTTTTAGCATCAAAAGCAAATGGACTATTCAAGGATGTATAGATTGAGAACATAGTCAAATTAGAATCCATATTCTTGTCAAGGAAAAGGAGTATCAAAAGCCAAAGCTTTGATACCAACTAAGTGTCCCAGATAAAGATATATTGCGGATCATAGATCTTGCCCTTATTCCTTTAGGAGAGCTTATGTACTCCTTTGATTATTGTAAACTCTTTGAATTTGACAAGATTGTAAAGAATTGTTTTGTGTTCAGAGAAATTGTAGAGAATTAATTAATAAGTGTGCAGATTATAGAATTGACAATTACATAGCAAGAATGTAAATGCACAAACTAAAAAAATAAAGATTCAATGCACAAGGTTTTTAAAGTGATTCAACTTGAATTGAAACCACAATTCAAGTCTATTCCACTGGATAATCTTTAACCAGAATACCACTTTTATTACAAAACATTAGGATTAAAAAAACAAGCTCCTCAAATGCTAGTTTAAACATAAAAATTACAATAAGGATCTTGCTAACTTAGAAAATTTTCACTTGGCTTTTCCAAACCTGAAATAACTACAAGAATTTCAATAGGCTCTTACTAACCTATACAAGATTTCTATCAACCTAGAAATCTAAAAAAAAAATACAAGATATGAAAAGATCAAGGTAAAGTATGAAATACAATACCAAAAGTTTGAGAGAAAATTCTCAAACAGCTAATGTGAATTTTGTAGAAGTTTGATTCAAAATCTTTTGATTTGATTTAGAAATCTTGTAAGGTAGAGAGAAATCTACTTTACCTTTTTTGCTCTATGATTTTCACACTTCAAGAAGAAAGAAAGATATGAAATCTATTGAAAACTGAATGTGGTTATAAGTTTTATAATTATTGTAACTGACTGAACAGAATAACTAACTTTTAGTTTGTGAATCGATTCAGAGTAAAATCCTAACCTTTAGTTTAAAATAATTTTTCAAAGCTTTTTTTCATGAATCGATTTGTATAGATTTTTCAACTTGAATTGATTGATGAATCAATTTAGAATGTGTAAAATAGTTTTATAAAATCTGTACTTATGTGATGTGCTTGAAACATTCCATGCATTACGAGAAATTCAAGAATGGTTCCTTTGTTTCTTTCATGACCTTTACTAGTTGAGGAATCCAGATAATTTTTTTTAAAAAAAAATAGCCATATCTAAAATGGCATCAGTCAAATGAAAATCAATCTTGTCAATTCACTTTGTGATACTTTCATGTATTCCCCAACATCAATAATGATAATATATTTTCATTAATAGGAAGAGTCAATAAAAGTTTCTATGTAATTTCAATTATAGGGTAGATCATTAGCACAATAGTGAACATCAAGTATGATTGGCATTTGAAATTAGAGGTAGTTTAGCTTAAGGGTGAGCTAAATAATTTGTTATATGTGTTAATAAACCAACCCCACTACCTAAGTCACCTTTGGACTTCTTTTTCACAAAAGCATCCATTTATATTAATGAAAATTTTAAATAAAATGAGTAAACCATTCAACTTGAGAAATAATTTCTATAAAGATGTGCCCAAATCTCTAGCTAAATAGGCTTCATGCCTGAGCACTTGTTGGTGTAGATACTTGGCATAGAATTTTGAAACTACTTTGCCTATAAATTAGTGGACTGTGGGCACAATGGTTAGAAACTAGTTTAAAATAAATTAAATGACAAACTAATTGAACATAACTGGTGATGCAATAAAAAATTCCATGGTTATTGAGGTGCCCTGAAACGATAAATTAAATGACATAAAAATTTCATCTTCTAGATCATGTCACTACTTACTTTCATGGTGATTGAGGTGCCCTGAAAAATGAAAACAATAAGCAATTGCTGGTATGACAATAAAATAATGAAGACATGGTAAAACACATAAAAAGAGTACCTCAAAGTGAAATAGTCACTCTGCCTTCTTCCTTGTAAAATTGATACCAAACTATTTAAAACTTTAGGAAGATATTTCATTAAACAAGAATTGAAAGAAACTTTTTGCCTTGTTTTATGCAAATTGACTAAGACCATACTTGTGGTATTCTATAGATAGTTGTATTCAACTATAGTTCAAAAGCAACCTTAAAAGACAAAAATAAACCTTAAAAAGGAAATAAATAAGCTCCCAAATAAATTACTTTGTCAAAAAGAAGTCAAATAGCATTCATTTCAATTGACAAGATTCCACAAAAGATAACTTGATATAAATGTAATAAGACTACATAGAATTTACACAAAACATACTAGGACCATTAAGTTCTCTTGTAATAGCTCTAAATTCAAAGCCAATAGTCTAAATTAACTCTAGTTACAATAGATAATGCTTGTCTACTATGTGTTAGCTAATCTACTAACTTCTGCATTCCCTAGTGCTTTGTGCACCTTGCTTGTGTTCCTTGGTTCCTTGTCTACCTTGCTTGTGTCACCTCCCTTCTTTCGTCTGTTGCTGCCTTGCTTATGTTCCCTCCTTTCCTTTTCCTTTGTGTTGCCTTCCTTGCATCACATCATTTCTCTTTTGCAAGTCCTTTGGTTATGCCTATATTTTTGGCACTTAGAGAATCTTAGTCTAATGCTAACTCTTATAAGCTTGTTTGGATGTTCTAGTTCATTAGGCATCCTTTCTCCTAAGCTTTCTTGACTTGCCTAAAGATATTCTACATGCTAAAGGTAGAATTAGTTCTCTGTTTAAGGTTGGCCTCATATTTTCACCATTGACAAAGCTTATAAGGGGTCTATAACATGCCTTGTAACTTGTTGAAAGATAGTAACTACTAACATTATTTTCTAGTTCTTCCTCATGTGGAAAATGCATGCACATACATGCTTGCATGGTCGACCAATCAAGCTTTAAAACCTACAACTACAGCTCCTTTCTTGCAAGTTGACATAAAAATTTTTTGGATATGTGCCCACTTCAAATTTTTTAGCACCTACCCATTTAATTGTCTATTTTCTAGATTCACTAACTTTATTATCTAACCTCTTTCTTCGCGTTAAGATCACCTTAGTAACTAGGAGTATGCATGTGCCCTATGTGTGCTTTTGCGCCAAATGGCACTCAAGGCATGAGTATGCTATAGCAAGAGCTAAAATTTTGAATCATGGCCTTATTGAGTAACAAATGTCTTCATCACAAATGTTGGCACTTGTGTAAAAAGGTAAGAGCATATGAGTGTGCTATAGCAGCTTTGAATCATGGCCTTGTTGAGTAACTGGGTGTCCTCATCACAGATATTGGCATTCATGTAAAAAGGCAAGAGCGATGTGATGAGCATGCACATATAAAAAAAATGAAAAAAATGAAATGAAAAAAAATTGTGATTTCTGGAAAGAAAAATGCAAAATAAGCTTAGCCTTCTCCCATTCTTTGATGGCCCAAATTGTGATTAGTTTGAAATCCTTTATGAGTCCTAAGCACTTGGTATCCATGTAGAACTTGAAAGAAGTTTAATAAGCTAACCTTTCAAATCAATGCTGAGGTTCAATTGGGGAGTTTCTAGCCATAATTCATGCACACACACACTTAGGAAAATTTAAGTTTGAGGCAGATTCATGATGGACTAAGCTAAAAAGGGATGAATGCTAATCTTGAACAATAGCTAGGGATTTAAGAGCAACTCTGAAGGTTGAGAATTAACCATGCTATCAGTAGAAATAGAAGTAATGTCTTTTAAGGTGTCTTGTGTTTATTTTTCATGTCATCACTCGAGGACGAGTAATGGTTTAAGTTTGGGGGTGTGATAACTTTATGAAAATAGAGTTATCTTGATGGCTTTTAGACTTAAATTGTTGAAGTATAAGAGTAAGCTGTATAAATCAATCTTTATTATTAGTTATTTTTGTTATGTTGTTTAAAATGGTTTCATTATTTTATTTGTGAAAATTTTAGATTTCTTAACGGAGGAATTGAATTAAATTAATGATGTTTGTTTACAGATGATTAAATCCTAATTATGGCTTGAAAAAGGAGGAAAGAGAAAAAGAAAAGAAAAGAAGAAAGCTGGAAACTAAGGAGAGGAAGTAGCATGAATACAACAACCAATTTTTACCAGCTGTAACTTTATTTTTAGTGGGGACCAGCTATCTTGAAGAGTAAAAATCCAATTAAACGAGAGTTGAGGTGGACGTGAGGAGCATCAGCAATGAGTGTGCACATCAACAGAGCATATTCTGCCCATTTTGGGGTTGAAAACCAAGAGAGGAAGAGGAGAGGATATGAAAGCAACATCAACAAACCCCAAATCAACAAGAAATTGAACCAGAGAATAGAGGGAGCAAAGGAAGGCACAGAATTCAAATTTGACAATATTTCTCTCCTTTTCTATCTTTTCTCCAGTTATTTCTTATTTTGCTAAACAATGGAAACCTTGTATTTAAGAGTAACTACAGAAATGAATATGAGCTAAATTTGTTTTAATCATCTTAATTAGCTCAAGATATTATTGTTGCTTCATTGGATTTTTAAATTTAAGTTGCAAGAAATTCAATCTCTATGGAGACAATACTTACTCACTTTATAGTACTCATTTGACTGCATGCACTTACGTATATTGAGTGATAAAACTCACGATCACTTTTCTACAATGTAGAACCAATTTTGGTAATTTATTCATAAGTGGAGCTCCATACCTCATTTTGGTATAAACCTAAGCCTATAAAATAGCTAAAATCAATCATTACAACTTCCATGAAGGGTTTAAGATTAAAATATATCATTATCACTAAGTTACAAGGCTATAAACTTAAGTGTTAAATTCTATTATAGGTTAGACTATTTTGAAAAGTTGTTTCAGTTTTTGGCTCATAAGTTAAGCTAGGAATCAAACATTTATGAAATTTCAAAGCCATTAGCCTCCTAAGACATGGAGCCACATTTCATATGAAAAGACCCACTCTAATTAGGCCTCCTTCCAGCCCTAATTAGTAGCTTAAGTAGTAGTAGTGTAATAAGCTCCTATACAAGCTTAACTGAACCATAATTGTAATAATTTTTAGATTCATTTCATTTTTCTTTACTTGTGTGAAGAGAAGTAGCTCTATTAGGGCAAGAATACCAGCCCTTTTTAGATCTTTTCCTTTCTTTAATTTTTTCTTTTATTTTTACATTAATGTGTGGCTAAACTTCTATTTCAATCTGTGGGAAATTATGTATCAATTCTCTTGTTAATTTTGAGACTTGTTTTTATTGTTAATGTGTTCCCAATTCAATTCTCTTGATTCTCTATTTTAATGCTAATTATTGCTTTGGATGATTGATTAAGATGGCTAGTTAATCATTTGTTCAATATGATTTACTACTAGCTGAATTTTTATAAAAAAAAAAAGTTATTTGTTTATGGCTGTTTGGTTGAAGTAGCAATAGGGTTTTGATTTACTGCTAAGGTAAATCAATTTTCTTAGAGAATTAAGCTAATTAATTAATTTGTTAGTTGAGTAAATTGATTAATTAGTTTTTATATTTCAGATCTTAATGCTATTGGTGAATTAGTTAAGGTACTGGGCTTTAGTCAATTTAGCAACAATGCTTAATTGGGTGTTAGGCTTGGTTAGCCAATTTAGGAAGAAATTAACAAGAATTGATTAGGTTTTGGGCTTAATTATATTCTTGGTTAAGTGGTTCGTGAGGAAATGAAATAATTATGTCAATGACCAATCACAGAATTGATTGCAAGAGCCCTTTGGATTGAAGCTTTTCTCTATTAGATTTTCCTTTTCCTTGTTTTTGTTTTGCTTATGCTGTCATTGTTTGTCAAATTATTCTTTCTAGTTTGTTTGATCATCAAACTCCCTATTTCCTTTTGTGAACACATTAAAATAAATCATTGGTCTATGTGGTTTGACCTAGACTCACTAGTGCTACTATTAGTATTATTAATAGGCTTTAATTTTATTATATTATCCCTTAGTTTCACCCTTGTTTGTGCATAGTTTCCCTAGGATTTAGGTTTTCTAGCAAGGCCTGGTAACAAAATTTTTTGTGAAATTTGGAGCTGAAGTTTGGTAGGCTACTAGTTTTTGGCCTTCTAATTAAGATTCATAAGCTTTTCCATGAACCTCAACCTATTTTTGCCAAATTCCATCATTTAGTATGATTTTTCAATTTTTTTAGTATTTTTTGAATTATTTTACCAATTTTTCCATTTCAATTCTTTTAGTTTTTGATTTCTGGCTAAGTTCTTTGGCATATGACTCAGTCCTCTTATTATTCTTAGCTAATATATGATCCAAAAATATAAAGACCCTTGTAGAATTTGAGTAGGGAAAAGCAGTCACCAATCTAGATCATTTCAGGGTCCTACATTAGCTTCAGTGTCTTCCCCCCCTCGTTTAGGGATTGTAGTAGACTTATTCTCTAAAAGTTCATCCTTTTATTCAAGCTTGGAAAATATACATTCAATCAAAGGACCTTGAAGGAGATGACTATTCTAGACCTCAATCAATAGTCATTGTGCATAAACTATCCTTAGATTGATGTAGCATTTGAGTAGAAATTTGGACTGATACACTTATTGCTTACATTTCATGGTTTGGCTGAAGAAGATCTTCACAAGCATGTAAAGGAATTTCATATGCTCTGCTCAACCATAAAATCTTAAGGAATTTTAAAGGGACATATTAAATTGAGGGCGTTTCCCTTCTCATTAGTTAATTTAGCTAAGGATTGGCTCTATTACCTTCCTCCTAGCTTCATCAACACAATGTCTAAGACGCCAAAGTTGTACCTCCATACTTCCAAAGCTATTAATATAAGGAAAGAAATCTGTAGCATCAAATAACTTGGTGTAGAGACCTTGTATGAGTATTAGGAGAGATTCAAGAGCTATGTGCTAGTTGTCCATGTCACCAAATCAGTGATAAACTCTTGATCTATTACTTATATGAAGGCATTCTCCTTATGGATAGAAGTATAATAAATGTTGCAAGTGGAGGTGCCTTAGTAGACAAGACTCCTAATGTTGCAAAGATACTGTTACCAAACATGGTTACCAATTCACAGCAGTTTGCCAGTAGATCAGATTATGTAATGAAAAGGGTAAATGAAGTGCATACTTCTAATTTGAAGAGACAAATGATAGGCCTCACTTTAATAGTTTAACAAATGTAGTAGGATTTGGGGTAGAAACAAAAGGTAAAATTGTGTGGAATCTGCTCAACCCTAGACATAACACTAAGACAAATCCTACCTTCTTTTAGGAGACTAACCTCTTCCAGCAAGTCTAGGCCATAGGGATATTCCCAAAAAATGGAAGATTCCTAACTTAGACACAATGACATACAATCCATATTCCAACACATATAACCTTGGCTGGATAGATCATTTTGATATAAGAAATGGCAATCAAGCTAGATAACAGAATTCTTTTCAACAAGTTTCATTTCAAATGCAATAGAATCAGAACATGCAGTAGCAGAACCAGAGCTCCTTTTCAACCAAGGCTATTGAAGAATTGATTTTAGACTATGGCTTAGAACAACCTACAATTTCAGTAATAGATTAATTGACATACAACAACTGAAGCAGGACATCAATACCAGATTTCAAACTTTAGAAACTAGAATGACTAACTTGGAAAATCAAACTATAGGCAAATTATCCTCCCAGATATTGTTGAACCCTAGAGAAAATACAAATATAATATTATGGAGGAGTGGCAAGGAAATAGAGACTAGAGATAAGTAGCCAGTTTTAGAGCAAAAGAGGCAAAGACTACTGAACAAGCAGACAATTCTCAATTAGTCTATCTTCCCCCACCTTTCCCAAGCAAACTCATAAAACATAGAAAAGAAGACCAAGGTAAAGGCATCCTAGAGACTTTTAGAAAGGCTCAAGCGAACATAGCCCTGTTTATGTAAAGTTCCTTAAGGAGTTGTGTACCACTAGAATAAAATTAAGAGGTAATGAGAAAATAAATAGAAGGGAGACTGTTTTTGCTATCATTCAAAGAAAAATACCCAAAAAATTCAAGGATCCAAGTACCTTTACCATTCCATGTGCCATTAGTGAGACTAGATTTGAACATGCCATGCTAGATTTAAGAGCATCTATAAATGTCATGTCTCTTTCCATTTATGCATATCTAAACTTAGAACCACTAAAAAAAATTTGTGTGTTAATTCAGTTGGTGAATAGATCTAGTGCTTATCTTAAAGGAGTTGTTGAAAATGTCCTAATGAAGGTGAATGACTTCATTTTTCTAGTAGATTTTTATATTTTGAATATGCCTGATGATCTCTCAATTAATGGCTTAGCCACCATCATTTTAAGGAGGCTTTTTTCTGAAATCTGCAAAAACTAAAATAGATGCATATGCTGGTATATTTACTATGGAATTTGATGGTAATATCCTCAAATTCAATATTTTTGACTTAATGAAATACCCTACTGATGATGATTGTTCCATGTTTGCTATTGACGTGTTTGATCCCTTAGTGTAGGATGTACTTGAATTGAATAAGCTTGATGAATTAGAAGTAGGAATTGAAGAGTTGCAATTGGAGATGAAATTTGAAATTACAGAGTTATAGTCCTTACCTCTTCCCACAACCAAGTTGCTGCCTTTAGTGGTCTAAGCACTAATTTTAGAATTGAAACCATTACCAAACCACCTGAGGTATACATCCTTGGGAGAGGGAACAACACTTCCAACCATCATAGCCAAGAATATAACATTTAAACAAGAGGAAAACTTTATCAAAGTGCTTAAGGATCACAAGTTAGTAATTAGGTAGACCATACAGACGTCAAAGGCATTAGCCTTTCCATGTGCATGCATAGAATTTTGCTAGAAGATGATTCCAAACCAACCTAAAAGCCTCAATCAATATTAAACCCCTTTATGATGAGTATGGTCAAGAAAGAAACCCTAAAACTTTTAAATGTTGGAATCATTTTACCTAATTTTAGATAGCAAATAGGTCAGCCATGTCTAAGTAGTATTAAAGAAATTAGGGATCACTGTGGTAAAAAATTAGGATGATGAACTTGTTCCAACCAAAATTCAAAATGTTTGGTGTGTGTGCATTGATTACTGTAGGCTAAATGCATCAACCAGAAAAGGCCACTACCGTTCATTGATCAAATGCTTAAGTGGTTGACTAACAAATCCCATTATTGCTTCTTTGATGGGTACATAGGATATTTTCAGATTGTAATTGTATCAAAAGACCAAGAGAAGGCCACCTTTACCTACCCTTTTGGAACATTTGTTTACAAGATGATGCCTTTTGGACTTTACAATGCACTGGCCACATTTCAAAGGTGCATGGTAAGGGAAATTCAACATTAATTCTCTAATTAAATATGAGACTTTTTTTAATTATTAATTTATTCTTAATTTGATTCTTTTAATTTTCTATTTTAATGCTAATTATTACTTTGAATGATTGATTAAGATAAGCTATTAATTAATTGTTCAATGTGATTTACTCCTAGTTGAATTTCTATAAGCAATTTTCCTAGAAAATGGTGGGTAATTAATTGGTTTGCTACTAGGGTAAATTAATTAATTTGTCTTTGTGTTTTCAAATCTTAATGTTATTGGTGAAGTAGTTGAGGTATTAGGCTTCAATTAATTCGGTAATAAAGGTTAATTAGGTGTTGGGCCTGGTTGGCCAATTTAGGAAGAAACTCACAAGAACTGATTAGATGTTGGGCTTAAATATATTCTTGATTAAGAGGTCAATATGAGAATGAAATAATTGTATCAATGATTAGTCACAGAATTGATTGCAAGAATCCTTTGGATTGAAGCTTTTTTCCATTACATTTCCTTTTTCCATGCTTCTATTTTGCTCATGCTATCATTGTTTGTCTAATTATTGCTTCTGGTTTGTTGATCACCAAATCCTCTTATTTCCTATTGCGAACACACTAAAATAAATCACTAGTCTCTATAGTTCGACTTGAACTCACTAGTGCTATAGGCTCAGGTAGTTTAGTTTTATCTTTGTTGATTTCGACATCCATCACACCTATTTCTTGTTCATTCCTATATCTTCTAATAAAAGAGTGAAGAAGTAATACCATGAGTTTTTCACTTCAGACTTAGCTATTGCTACAGCAAGTGGGAAATATTGATCATTAGGTTCCCTTGCCACAACTACTAACAATTGGCCCCTATACATCCCTTTTAAATGGCACCTATTAAGGCTAACTATTGGCCTGCAATCAGTAAGAAATTCTTGTCTAATAGGTTTGAGGCACATATAATATTTGTGTAATCTAGGCTAGTGTTGAAGGGATGGTCTCTTAAGAGAAATTTCAAAGTTGAACCTGGGTTTGATCTTCTCGCTTCTTCACTATAATCCTGTAACTTCTTATATTGCTTATCATACTTTCCATTTAACTTCTCTATAGCTTTCTTTCTTATCTAATAAGCCTTGTTGACAAAAACTTCTACCATGTAATTCTTCTTTACCAAGTCAATTACATCTCCTATCTTCGTTTTCTAGTTATTGACTGTGTTCTCAACAATTTTATTTGCCACCTACTTAGATAATGCCAATTGCCCTTCATAGTCCTTACACAAGTGTATTTTCCCACCAATGTCTTAAGCTTATAAGTTTTTGTGCCCCTAACCTTGCTAACAAAACACAACCATTTACAAAACTCTACCTTACATTTTACCCTACATATCTTGTTGTCATCTGGTCTCATATTCACATTCCTACCATTTAATAAACACCATTCTTTCATGGTTTGTTTAAATTTTCAACACTAATGAACTCTAAACCTTTTCTCCATGGGTAGTTAGCAAACATTTCAAGAGGGTTAAACTTGGGATATGTAGGCAAACTAACTTCTTCCACATCTCTATTAGAATTGAGCTCCACATTGCTTAATGAATCAGACTTATAACCATTGTTTATTTCTCCTACTTTCTAAAGTTTATGTGGTGTAGCATGTTCTTGTTCACTTGCTAGTTGCTCATTGTTATGCCCTACACCATTGACTTCTATCTCAAGTTCTTCATTAAATGATTCAAAATTGTGACCCATATCCATAATTGACTCAATCACTTTTGCATCAACATAATGCTTGAAGCAATCATCATCATTCTTCTCGTTTGGACTATCTTCAAAGTCAATATCTTTTACACTACTTTCATCACTGCTAGCGTATTGTTTGTTATCCTTATACAAATCATCATTAAAAACATATGTAGCATTTATATCTTTAGTATGCCTACTCCTTTCAACATCATGCCCCCCATCACCCTCAACACATCTCCAGTTCCCTCACCAGCATGCCTACTAGCCTTAACACCATATTCAATTCCCTCAGTTGGCTGTGTCAAAACAACTCCTTCCTTATGAGAATGGTCATGTGCAACAAAAATGTCAACATTTTTATAATTTCTCCAAAGTGCTACCTTAGTAACTACCATAGCATCCCTATCATTTTTAACCTCTAACCTTACCAAACAATAAACTTCCTCTAAGTACTATACTTTTACTATTCCTTTATATCCAATCCTTTTCTAGATAAAAACAAGCTCTTGCAATGACCATTTATCTAAAGTAAGTCCTTGTATGATGTCCACCTTATAACCTATGTAACTTGTAAATTTCTTTCTAACATATTGACCACTATGATGCAACATTATTTGAAATTGGGCAAAAAATTAGATGTTAATGTTGTATTATGAAAAAAAAATTGTATTTAAACTCAACAATAGAATAAGAAGAATCCTTTTGTAAAAATTAGTAGAAATTAGAAATACTTCATTAAAATTAGCCATTAAATAACATACAACTCTATCCTAATCAACCCTAAAATAATGTGAGTAAATTAGAAGTAGTTTAGTA